>JAOBRD020312916.1:0-21739 GCA_027575215.2 Hydrozoanthus sils | reverse complement strand
ATTTATCATATATACTTCAAGTTTATACTACTCGCCGACGCACTCAATAGTTTTTTTAAAAACTATATACCATAAATACTTGGAAACTAATCAAGACCTTCCAGCAAGGAAATTTCAAATTCCAGGAGTTTTTCAGGAGTTCCAGCAGTAGTGTTTCATAAAACACGTTTGGAAATTAATCAAGACTTTCCAGGTTTTTTTGGCAATTTTCCGTGTTTTCCAGGCCTGGAAACAGAGTTTTTTCCCCCTTATTTTCCAGCTTTCCCAGGCCTGGAAACTGGGTTTTCCTTTTCCATGATTTTCCACGTTTTCAAGGACTCGTACCAATCCTGCTAAATACGGCTGTGGCGCAAATTGTGTAACGCTCCCCATTTTTCGGACAAGTTTCATTCTTTTTGGAAGTTGTTTTTTCAGGATAGGACAACCAAAATTTGGATGTCCTTTGTCCCTGGACAACTATATATAATGTAAAGGATTGATTTTGAGGTCTCAGAAAAAGTATATGGAGATCTACCTGGAGTTGGGGTTTACAAGCCTTTACCGCAAAATCAAACGCATTCAGATAAGCCTGCTCCACGTCCTCGTATTTATGTCCAGCAAGTTCGTGCACGTAGGCTATGCTACACCACGTGTCACATTTCTAATGAGAAAACAAACAAAGAGAACTTCAAGACACAAAACGATATTCTGCTTCAAGGGAAAGAAGTAAAAACTTAATAACCGAGCAAGGTGTTGCAGCACCAACAAACAGAATTATCAGCAAAGATAAAAACTCATCTACAAGTAACAAAACACACGTTATGTTTACTTTTTGTAATTTTATCGTGAGTCTCTCGTGCAACATATTACATTGATATTATCGATTTATTAGTGTAAGTTTAAAGAGAAATAGTTACGTTACAGCAAAAGATATGGACTTAGTATATTAAGTGATTTTGTCAGCAGAAAAAGCCCTTCGGTATCTCTCGATGTGTCTGAAAGAAATTGATACGGGTCTCTTGGGGTCATGCCGGTTTCTGGGAAGTACTCATCTTCCTCTTCAGTGAGAGAGGAGGAGCCAGATGGGAAGTCAATATTTGCCTCTGGAAGGGTAAGCAAGTCGTTTGCTTGTAGCGGTAAGTCAACCGCTGACCCTGTACCAAGTTGTATTGACAAAATCCGACTGGAAGCAACAATAGTTAACGCTTAGTAATTTATTGCATTTATCAGTGTCTAGTAAACAGCTCTGCAAATCTATACCACAAATCCACACAAGCTTGGAGTTCATGCTCACGGCTATGTTAAGGCATAGCTATTTAATTAGGAAAGTATGGACATTTGGATTAACATCAAGTCGTGTTTCGTCTTTATATAGAGAATGACTCAATTTTGTAAAGCCCACAAAATTTGGTCAGAGACCACATTATAAATTTATTGTTTTGGGCGGAACCCGCTCATTTATGTACTTTACAGTTATGACTTAGAACTACATGCTGTAATTCTTTAATCCAACCTACCTCTTTATAATTATCCCCTAACGCCTCAAGTTCGTCCTTGTAACACTTAATCGTCTCAGGAAATCTCTTCAGATCACCAAGTGTAATAGCGATTGAAGCATAGATTGACGATAGATCTTTACTGGACTTCCCACAAGCCTTTGCAAGTTCAAGCTGTCAAGACAAAATTGCTTTCACAAACTTTGTAACTTCCAAGCTCAAGAAAGTTAATGACCATAAACATGCATCTTTATGAAAACTTTTAACTGCCAGTAATTATATTGTGGAAACCGGGTTTTCTACCATTAAGGCCTGGCACACATAAGAGGGAACAGCTCTGGTAGTTGTCTTGCGGTGAACCGTGCCTACCCAGGTTTTCTCATTAGGGAAAACCTTATATGAAAATGACCGGGCTAATAACAATTCCTTTTCTCTCCCGGGACATTAAAGCATTCTTTTAAACAAACACTAACTTGACACATTTGTCTTTTTTATCAACTTATCTATTCTTATATAATTTAATTTCATCCATTTGATGCTAATTTCACCTTTTAGCTTGCAACTGTTGTAGATTTGTTGTAGTTTTTATTCAATTTACCTGACGAAGGAAATAGGCTAAGTTGCCGAAAACTAGTGAGCCTTTTAAATAATTATCTTTTATCAGTGAACGTTTTTCACATATTACCTAATCATAAATCTATTTCCTGATAACGATGCATTAATATTTTTACACGAACAAGGTTATTGAACGGAAACGTTATGTAATGCCTTTCGGTGGTATACTGCAGTATTGCCCATGTCACTTTTATTTCTTGCATCAACACACAATTTATCAACACATGTCACTTTTATTTCTTGCATCAACACACAAACTAATTTATCCAATATCCTATAAACAAAAAAGGAGAATAATTCAACCAGCGTGTGCAAGTAGTTGCTGGACAGCATAGTTGCCCACTACCCGTTAAACACTGTAGCCTATAAAATAAGTTTTAAGGCCTGGAAGAAGGGACTACTGGCGTCTTAAAAGACGTTTGGCTGTCAGTATTGACGGGTTGCAACACTTGAGAACTTTTCAAGACAATCATAGAAACAACATGGAACAACGCAGCCCACAAACCCTACAAAACCAGCAAGGTTAGCATTTAAAATATTCCAACCACACTTAAAGCTAAGACAGAATGTTCTTGGGTTTAATGCTAGCCAGTACAACAACGCTACTAAATCTGTCTTGCTTTGGGTTCCAGCATCCAAGTGCGTGTTAAAAGAGAACAGGCTCACTCAGAAATGGTAGTTTCATCTAAGAAACACAGGTCAAACCAATAAAACAGCCTGGTGCAAACAAACGTGGTATCATAGATCATAGAACTGCATATGTGCTACTGAAGAAATATTGCAGAACCTCGATATAATGAACGACTGTGTAACAAACAACTCGGTGTAAATGTTACCATAGAACAAATTTTCCAGTTCCCTGAAACTGCTTTATATCGAGATTCACCGTACACTCACGTTGACCACTTGAGACCTGAATTGCCAAAAAAATCCTATGACAACTTCATTTCAGACAACACAAAGGTATTAACAAAAGTCTCTCACAAACCTCCTCCCTGTAACAACTGATGGCTTTGTGGAATGATAATACAAAAAGCTCTCGCAAATCTCCTCGCTGTAACAACTGATGGCTTTATGGAGTGATAATACAAAAACTCTCACAAACCTCTTCCCTGTAACAACTGATGGCTTCGTGGAATGATAATACAAAAATCTCTCACAAACCTCCTCCCTGTAACAACTGATGGCTTTTGCGGAATGATAACAACAACAATCTTTCACAAACCTCCTCCCTGTAACAACTGATGGCTTTGTGGAATGATATAAACAAAACACTCTCACAAACTTCCTCTATGTAACAACTGATGGCTTTTTGGAATGATATAAACAAAACACTCGCACAAACTTTCTCCTATAACAACTGATAGCTTCCTGGGATGATAATAACAAAAATCTCTCACAGACTTTCTTCTTGTAACAACTGATGGCTTTCTGGAATGATAAAAGCAAAAAAACTTCTCACAAAATTCCTCGCTACAACAACTGATGGCTTTGTGGAATGACAATTGATAACAAAAATCTCTCACAAACCTCTCTGTAACAACTGATGGCTTTGTGGAATGATAATAACAAAAATCTCACACAAACCTCCTTCCTGTAACAACTGATGGCTTTTTGGAATGCTTTGCCTTGTGAGAGCACATCCCCCAGCTTATCAAGAATCTGAATCTGCTCCCTGTCTGAGTAGGTATCCAACTGCTCATATTTCTGCTGTAACTTTACGCCTTTAATTGCTGTTTAACCAAGAAATAAGTTAGGATTCAAAATAAAATGATACTTATCAATTGCCTCACAACGATTCAACTATTACTGCTAGTCTTCGTCAAGCGATGGTGTAGATGGGATGTCACCTTGCCTTAACACTTGTCGGTGGACCATGTTGGCATTCTTCTTTGCTGTGATTGGTAAGTCGGTAAGTGCCTTTGTTGTGTTTTCTAATTGTCGGCATCCAAGCTTCAGGAACCTCAATGCTGCTGTTTCTGTTATGTTAATGAGGTGCAACCTGATCTGAATTGCTTCTTTAATTCTTAGACTCGATATATATACCAGTAATTATTGACCACGATCAATGCTTGTAACCCCTTGCCAGTCTGGAGAGTGTCAGCCTATGGTCAAGGCAAGCTACACCCAGTCTACACCATCGCTTAATAGAGACTAGCAGTAGAAGTGGAAACAAAGGTTTCATTTAGTTATCCTAAAATCCTGAGATAATCGAATAAGTATCATTTTTTATTAACCCGTTTCACTTTATTAAATTAGGATTCTTTTGAACACTCGATGCATAGCTGAAATCCGAAATTAGATCTTTACTCTCGGCTTACAATACAAACTGTTCTTCATTCGGAAAATAATGGTCTTGACAACAGCAATAAAATCATCGATGTTGTTGAAAACTTATAATACTGTTGTTGTTAACGTTGATGGTGGTAACCATGACAGTGATAATTAAGATGGTGAAGCAATATCTGTAATGAAGATTAACAGGGTTCACACCGAAAATGAGGAATGAAATTCCAAGACTTTTCCAAGACTTTTCCATGACCAAATGCCATTTTCCATGACTGAGAAATATCATGAAACCAAAGAATCAACAAAAAAGCTACTCAAGCTTTAATGCAACTTTACATGCAAATTACATCTTCTGGTTCTTTATTTTAGAGCAAACACTTAGAAAAATAAATAAATTTATTGGTTCAATACGAATTCATCACGTATTTAATTTAAAGAGCATACGTTTGAGCCACACCCAATAATAAAATTCCATGACCTTGGCCATTTTCCCTAAGTTCTATGACTTTTTCAGGCCTGGAAAATACATTTTCAAATTCCACGACTTCTCATGACTGTGTGAACCTGGTGACAATGCAGGCCCGTACCCAGGGGGGTGCGCAGAGTGCGCACGCACCCCCTCCCCCCATAGGCCGCAAAGGTCCGCAAACTCCACTCGATAATAAAAGTAATAAATAAAAAAAAAAGTCTACGTTGGAAATGATCAACAAAGCATATTTAGAAACACTTTTATTTACCAGTAAAACAATCTCAATAATAAATTAAAATAAAATCTAATTTGTCGGTCCAGCAAAATTACCCTAAGCCCAAGGTTATTTTTACATGAAACTTTGTTATATTTATGATGTTCTGAAAATGTGAAAGTTGTGATAAAAAGACGTCATGTCTGCTCTGCAGCCAAAATAATTGTCTTGTAAGCAAATTGTCTTCGTTCGGGCTTCGATTTGTACCGGAAATCTTCAAGTTAATTTGAATCGGGTGGGAAAGGGGTTTGGTCCAAAAAAATTTTGGGTCGCACCCCCCCCCGGCAAAAACCCTGGGTACGGACCTGCAATTACGGTATTGACCAAGATAGGTTGGTTATACTAGTAACCATTTACAACTTACCTGTTACAAGATTGGCCCTCAGGCTTTCAAGATCGTCCGGTCTTCTAGCCTTTGAAATCTTGTAAGCCTTTTTTAAAGTCCTTCTTGCAGCAGAAAACTCACCAAGTTTCAAAAAGATCTGGGAAGGAAGAAATTGCTTGAGAGTTCTAAAACTGTCTTATATATACAGTACCTGCCATTTCATTATTGTCTAACCCACGGTACCGAAAAATGTGTTTGAATACAAAGCAATTGAAATCCACTAATAACTTATGATTAATGACATTTTATATAATCACCATGAACAGTCAAATCTTTGGATGCAAGTAATAAATTTCCTAGATTGTGACTACATACTTTCCATTTTTAGTTTTTTGGGGTTTTTTTCAGATTTTTTGTCTAAAGCAGTAATGGGAGAACAGACAATAGGTCTCGGGGTCACCTTTGTGGTCTCTCAGCTGGGACCTACAGTTTAACGTCCTTGTCTGAGAAGACGCAAAGGTCTAACTGCTTGCTGCAGTTTTGAGCAAAGGCAGCACCTTTTACTCAATTAAAAGTCCTTGAGTGAAGGTCTGGCCAGGAATCGAAACCGGGCCTTCTGCATGGCAGACTGGCGCCTTAACAACTGGGCTAGCCAGTTTGTGTCAAGTAAGTTGGAACAACACGTCCATTGAGAATCCTAAAATGTCTCTGAACGTTGTACTCAAGAAAACAGCATGACTGGAAGTAAACGAAAGAAGAACTGGTAAAAACAATAGAGAAGAGTGCACTCTTGTTTTGGTATAGCTCTGTAACAGGACGAGACCAACCTGTCCCAACTGTGTCAAAGCATCTGCTTCATCAAATTTCTTGCTATGTTTGCGAGCGACCTCGAGCGCCAGTTCAAATACTCTCAGGGCTTTGGCATCGTGTCCTTTTTTCACTAGTATACTGCCAAGGGCATAGTAGCATCGGAATTCTGTGTCACCTAAACCTTGGTCCCTGGTGGCAGAATGCAAAAATGCAAAAATGTTACTCAAGATGGGTAAAGCCATGAATAAATATTTGATAAGTAGAGATGTTTCATTTATTTGGATTAGTTAGAACTTCGACTCATAATCCTAGGGTCGGGAGTTCGAGCCCCGGTCAGACCACCGTGTTGTGTTCTTAAACAAGACATTTTACATGACTTTTTTCCAGTCGACTCAGCTGTATAAATGAGTACCAGTTCTGCTGGGAGCTAAACTGCAATAAACTAGTGTCTTGTCCAGGGGGAGTCAAAGTCGACTCTCATCTGCTTAACACTACAGAAACCGGAGAGAAGTGCGAGCCCTAAGAGCCAACTAGGATCGAGAAAGGATTTAGCTTAGCTAGTTTGAACTTGCAAAGTCCACAGAAAATGATGGTAACCATAATAACCTAACAACATATTTAATAAATTCTTCCGAGAGTTTTTCAGGCTTTGCTTCGCAAAATGCAAATCAAAACAGCAACAGAAAGGCGTTGTAGAAACAATGGACGAAACACACAAATGCGGCACGAGAACTTTTTTGCATATTTAACATACGCGCTTTATGAGCCTGGGCTTCCTGTTGACTTATGGCAGATAGAAAGCTTGGGGGAGGGCAACACAAGCTACAGGGGAAGCTGGGAACCAGTCTCTGAGTGACTGAAATGCATGGCCATTTTATAGGTTTCACTGTTGATGATGTTGTAGCCATTCAACGCCTATTAGAGAGCTTCAGATTCAACAACGAGTACGACTACGAGTACGAGTTTTTTCCCATTCGTCATACTGCGCGTACCAGAAGTTGCGAAGAAATCACGCCATCTCGTTGTGGTGCCAAAACTCGTCGTTGTCGTCGTCTTGTTTTCAACGAGATTTGCAAGAAAACTCGGCGCGTGGACTACGAGATTTTGGCAACGCAACGAGATGGCGTGATTTCATCGCAATTGTCGCAGTTGTCGAATCTGAAGCTCTCTATTAATGAAGAAGATGATGTCGAAGGCCTTCTAGAAGGATCACAGGCTCAAGCTTATGGTGAGAAAGGGATGGTTGTACAACGGGCAGTATAGTACAAACTTTCATACAAAGGGGATGAACACAATGTTGAGAACCAAAACAGTTACTGACACCATGTCAGAAACTTTAATGAAGAACTATAATCCTAACAGAGAACAATTGATTGATGAAGCAAAGATCAAGATTCAAGTTCGAGAAACCTTGTTTAACGAGGCATAGATGGTCTAGATCAGAAGATGTGATGCGTTGAATGGCTATTTACGCCAGTTCAAAGTTTAGACCGGAAAAAAGGAAGAGGAAGACGATGTGGACACTCCAGCAAATCAAAGGGGTCTGTTATTAGGATTGAGAGCCCGTGTTGTGTATAATTAGGATAAAACAACTGACGTTCTTAATCTGGCAAGAACTACCGGGATATGGTTAATATTAAGGAAGGGAAATTTCCTCCAGCGCCGAAAGGTGTCAGACTTGCAAATCAAGGTGACTCCAACTTCGCTCGCTTTCAGAATTCAGTTTACAGTATGGAAGGATAAAGCTTAAAGCAAAAATGTTGCTCTGCTTTCAACTCAGTCAGCCTGCATTGCAGCCGTCACTAGCTCTTAGAGGTTTAGATAGTCTGCAGCACAGGCTACACTCAGTTGACTCCAAACCAGTTTCAGAAAGTGTAAAGAAGAAAAACAAAAAGCATTGGTAGAAAAAGAGGCTTTATGTATTAAAATTATGATTGATAAGCCCAAGGCAATCAATCAAATGTCACAAAAAACATATCATTGGGGGAGCAGATATCCATGACCAGGCACACTGCTATAACAATGACACGCTCAAGTCTGTTACATGGTGGAAATATCTTTGGTTCTTCTTTTCAGTGCCTGTACATAATACATTCATATATTTTATAAAACAAAAATCTTGATTCTTATGTGCCACTTTGGCCAAGAAGCTTTCTCACTAAGAATTGAGACTGCTTTTGACAGGACAATTTGGATACAGGGCAACTTGGATTAACCTTTAGATTATAAATACAACAGTTTAAATTAGGTTTATTATTATCCAGTAACATAACATGGGCCTCTCTGGGGATAACATATTTTAGAATATTAACCTCACAAAAGATAAACACTGACCCTAATTGATTAAGGCATAGCTCAAACAATGCCAGGGGGAGAGGTTTAAAATTTATACCCAAAAATATTCCTGTCTTAAAATCCAACCATGCAAAAAAATTACTACTTTTTGGCATGCCCACAAACTCCCTAAATCAGAGCTTTTGGTAAGCACTGCTCCAGATTACGAGACACAAAAAATCCCGGACAAATTTGGCAACCCAAAACAGTCAAGGTGTTATTCACAGGCCCCAAAGAAACCCCTGAATAATCTATTTTTGGATTATAATAATCTGTTAATGGAATATTCATTAATAATCATAAAGTGTTAATACTAGAGGTTTCTAAAATGGTAAATATTTTGAACCCAGGAAGTTTCTAGCTGAAAGTTGAAAGGAAGTACTTTGATGTATGGAAATGAGTTCAGTAACAGACCCATGTCACTGACTTCTTTTTAGGCCCTTCCAGTTTAAAATGCTGTGGGAGCCTTTTGTTTGGCAAACAGAGAATAACAGAGACTATGCTAAGGATGTTAGGTCAACAGATTTGTTAGTTTGCAGCTGACAGGGGTAGAACTATAAAGGCCAATGCCCATGCACAATTACTAGCTAGAGTGGTGTAAGTAAGTTTAGGTTTGGAAAAAGAATAAAATGAAGTGAAGGACAGGAATCATAAACAAAACAATTAAGTTGAATCTTTAAAGATAGTCTAGCTAGATCTTAAGTTACACTGAAGCAGATTATCACTGAGTCTCTAGGCCTTTCTGAGGGTATTGCTAGAACATCAATGTCAGAAATCCAAGTAAACTTCAATGTTTGTTGCTCAAAGTTAATTTGAAATTCAAGGGGAATTGACTAAAGACTAAATAGCAAGGGGAAAAATTATACCTATGAAAAAATCTCATTTTTCCAGGACTGTTAAATTTTAGAGTTCGAATTTTTGTTTTTCAGAATCTAATCAACCCTTTAGATCTCCATCATGGCTGTTGTTTAGCTCATGGCTTTTGAGTTTTGAGTCACACAAAAAATAACTCAGTGATTGATCACCAAGCTGTGCCAACATTTTCAAACATTTTACCTTGCAATAGCCATAGCTTTCTCAATAAATTTCTGGGCCAACGAATAGTCGCTGCTCTCATACACAAGGCCAAGGTTCAAGAAAAGTCTTGATCTCATCTCAAGAAGTTCTTTATAAGCCACAATCTGATGGAGTTTATCACACACAGACAGACTGCTTCGATAGGACAGTTGAGCTTGCAGCAGAGAGTCTTCGACTTCTTCATTATCAGTAGCAGTGTCTGAACATACAAACCAGGTGCGGCCAATGGTAGCAAGAGCTCTTTGTTCTTCCACTAAGTTTTTAACTGATTTTGCAAGCTGGAAAATCAGAATTTCAAATTAGAATACTTACAGATAAACTGCTTTATTAAAAACTTCAAATAAAAATGTATTAAACCATTAGTCTTACTTAAATGATATTGTTAAACCTTTATTCAAAAAATATTTTGCTCAAAACTTAATTTATCTGCCCTCATGAAATGAATTTTTATTTTTAGACAGGGTGATAGTTCATGGGCGGCAGAAGCAAAAAATTATTGGGGGTGGTGGACACAATGGAAATTAAAACAAGTCATTATAAAATCTGAAATTCCTATTCAAAAGCTTTTATCTTTAGCCAGCTGAGAACTATACAACCCCCCCCCAACCAAATTGGGGGGTTGCTCCCACTCCCCCCTGGTTTTGCCACCCATGTAGTTTGGTCAAGAAACTGATATCCAGAGGTACCCCAGTGCTCTTATTGATCAATTTGGGGTTATTTTTAGTCCCCTGCTAGGAAATGAGAGACTAGATCAATGACTTAACAAGTCCCCGTCCATAGACGTTGTGGCAAAAGAAAGCCACAAAAATATTCACCCTTCAGCAAGGTGAATTTGTGGCCTTACACTTGGCAGTCTGAGATCTTACTCAATGCGCAAGGCTCATTATAGTACATTGTTCATGGATGCATCAAGTTGTAACAAAATGTGCCTTTTATACACAACTGTTGGTGACAGCAAGTTCAAAGGTTAGTGTAGATCATATGTTTTAAAATTCATTTGTAAAAATCCTTTTAACTTTAACTTTTTCACTTCCTTTTTATCTATTTTGTATTTATTTGTTGCAGGGCCCTACTTAAAACTGCATTTTTGTGAGTAGGCTTCCAGGTAAAATTATAACTATTATCAAATGTTGTTGTTGTCGTATTTATTAATGTTAAAATTTTATAAATATTATTATTATTGTTATTATTATTTTTATTATTAAAAATTACTATTACAAAAACTTTGTATTAGATAAAAGACCAGAAATATAAGAAATTAACAAACCTCAAGGTGAAGATTTTGATGAAACAATGCATCTTTATATTTTCCCATTTCACACAGACATTCTCCAACTTTGCGGTGTGCAACAGCTGTTCCAATCTTGTCTTGTGCTGCTTCTGACAGCTGAACTTCCATTTTATGCTCTTGTGCAGCCTTGTCGAAAAACCCTGAAAGAAATCAAAATATGCCCATATCTTATTAAACTGAAACAGACTTAACTTGATATACATGTATTACACTCCACATAGCCATTTAAATTTCATATTAACCTCCAATGAATCAGCAACATAAATGCTGTTCTGTGACATATTCTATCCACGAAAAAGGAGTGGATGCGCCATGATTGGTCGATTTGGTAGATGATTGGTAGAAGCCGATTGGTTGCTACATCAAACCAACTATTTTTAAATTAAAAATATGCTTTAATGTATAGAATTTCACTTATTTCAAAACTGAGAGGCATTTCAGATCAAGTTCAGGCAGCAACCACTTTGAACAATTGTTTTAGATTTATTATTTATATTCTTTTGCAAAAAGCTTTCTCTCCCTTGTCTAGTTTCAAGCTGTTTGATCTGTCGGCCTTTTTCAAACTTAAAGCTTTGTTTACACAAGTCAGAAATTTGTAGTCAACTGAATGTTTGACTTGAAACAACAACTTTTTTGAGTAGAAAATGTTTTATAATAGAAAAAAAACGGAAATTTTAAATTTTAGAAATATGAGGTCTATGATTGATGTGTTGCTATGGCAACATCAAAATTCCTATAGTTGAATGTCGTTTGATGAGTATAAAGTTATAGCCAAGTTTCAAGTCCATTGCAGAAGTAGTTCAAGAGGTAACTGTTGTTTTGTAATTTACTCTCATCTGAGTTCCTGACATGACATCACAACCTATCTAATTTGCATATTTGAAAAACTTTAATATATCTCTACAACCAAAAGAGTTGTTTTAATGAAATAAACAACATTTTTCTTCTTTTTCTAGATACTTTCTAACACTTTAAGTTCCATGATTCCGATATATACACTTTAACTTTGTTATCAACAATTTTTCTCCATCTAAAGGCTTGAAACAAACTTTTTTATAAAGAAGCTACCTGGCCACTAGAGGCAAAAATTTGGTAGTCTGAGCACGAGTTTTAGTAGCAATAAATATTTTCAATGACTGTTTAATCCATACTATGACTGTGTCTGTAGCTGTGTGCAGATGTTTGTCCAAGGAGACAGATAAGCTTCATCCGATCATCACACTGTTTATCTTTTTTTTTAAACATTAATTCTTAGTTAATCAGTCGCAATGGTTCCACATAATCTTGTAGTAGCCAGCTGGCTACCAGTGCCTACAAGTCCCAAAAATCTGGTAGCCAGAATTCACTTTTTGGCAGCAATGGTTGCAAGTTCAAGCCCTACTCCAAGGAAAATCTAGCAGTATTTTGTAAGAACCACAAACCTTTTCTTAGAGAAGAAAATTCCTGCTTAAATTTTGGCATAACCCAGGGTCAAAGTTAACCAGACTTTGAACAACCTAGCCCTGATGAGTGACTCAACCCAGGGTTAAGGTTAACCAGCCTTTGAACAACCCAGCTCAGATGAGTGGCTTAACCCAGGGTTAAAGTTAACGAACCTTTGAACAACCCAGCCCAGATGAGTGGCTTAGCCCATGGTTAAAGAACAACCCAGCCCAGATGAGTGGCTTAACCCAGGGTTACAGAACAGCCCAGCCCAGATGAGTGGCTTAACCCAGGATTAAAGAACAACCCAGCCCTGATGAGTGGCTTAACCCAGGGTCAAAGTTAACCAACCTTTGAACAACCCATCCCAGACTTAAGTCCTGAGACAATAAGACAGTTTTGATAGTAATGTATGTTACAAGTAACAGTCTTAAAGAGCCACCCCTCAAGGAACTGTCGCCAGAACCAAGGAAAATGCTCCATAGAGTATTTTTTTGCTTGCTATACATTTTTCTACATCACCAAATCTTTCCATGTTGGATGTGCTAATATTAATCCTTAACCCCTTATGTTTTAGCATTTGCCCTACAAAGGACCAATGATCAAAACAAAAGCATCCTAAAACTTTAAACAACAAAGATTTTCAGCTGACAACCTTATAGTTGATTCTTGAGCTTTTGTACTGATTTGCAGACCCATTGAACAATAGACCCTTTCACGGCTTATGTCACGTATATGGTAACTTTTTCTAAACACAATTAAGTAGTGAATTAATCAAACAATATCAGTGGAAAGTGCTATTAAAAATACAACATCTACCCTTTTTGATGGAGATAGGCCAAAAACTCGCAAATACAAAGCTCCGGAAAATTGTGAAATTTTACGGATGTTTGTATGTTGGGGGGCATAAACTTGCCTTGCCCCTCCCCCCCCTACCAACATACATTTCTCTATAAAAATTGGTGATTTTACATGGCTATATCTTTACCATCTTATCACATATCAACTCCAACTTAACCAAAAAGGCTGCATGCTTTAGATAATGATTTTTTTTTTAATTTCATGTTGTTGGTCTTCTCTTGATTAATTAATTAATTAATTTAATTATTTTTTTAACTATTTTTCCATCTATCTTTATATATTTCATCTAAAGTTTGCATCAAATATACTCAGTTAGGATTTATCGAAAGTAAAAAAAGACATTTTTTAGAATACAAAAACGTTCATGTATGTATAAGTTAAGATATTTGTAAATAGAATTGTAAGTTTTTGTAAAGGAAACTAAACTGAATAAATTCTATCAAAGAAAAAAAAACATATCAACTCCAAGTTTGGCAGATATACTAATTCTAAAGTATTTTTTCAACTAGTAGCAACAATGCTTAATTTTGCTATTTTGCAAGCTTAATTTCGCAAATTTTTGCAAATTTTGCTTAATTTCGACAAAAACCACGAAAGGGTATATCTATTAGTCAGGAAATACAACATCAGCTGTACTACAGTCCAAAGCCTAACGTTTCTGATTACCAGTTTGCTATAGACACACGCAACAACGAAATAAAACAACTAGGTCAACCACAGCTCAACTACTGAGGATGAAAAGGGAAATTCTTCTAAGCCAGTAATATGAAAAACATGGGTCCTAGTTGGGAGAATTTAGCACTTATTTCCTTTCGATTTTTGCCCAAGGAACCAACTTTTTAGATGAAGTGCTTCAAAAATCTGTGGATTACAACTAAACTGATATCAAACAAAAGGCATCATAGTAGAAATCAACCTACCTACCCACCATATCTTAAAAATTACAGAGCGCAATTTCGATCTCAGCTACTGTTGCCGAGTGTTGGGTTTTATGAGAAACTTACCATATTGCGAGAGAAGTTCCCCAGCTTGATTGCAAAGTTTTGCTTCTTCTACCAAGTCGCCATCTTTCTGGGCTTTAACTTTCCTCTTTTCTATCACTATAAAGAGTTGTGATTTTTCATATTCAATTTTCTGTTTCCACTTGCGGACTTATTAACAAAAACCCAACCTCGAGATGCAAAGTTCACTTAAAAGCTTTCAAAACAAAAATTAAAATCGAAGAAAAAACTTTCGAGGGGCGAAACGGAGACAAGATTGGTGTACTTACGTTTTAATTCTTTCTTTAGTGTGGAGTTCATTTAAACCTTTCTAACCCTAGTCAAACCTTTGAATAAACATCACTTGAAAAATGGCGGGTTCCCGAACAGAACAACCGCTGACACCACTGCTAGCTTCCGGCCGGCCAGTTGGCTCAGCCCATTGGCTTTGTTTCCAAAGTTATTTGCAAGATATACGATATGAATTTTCTGAATTTCATAATTTACATAAAGACAGCAAACCTTCACCTTACATAGCAAAAGAAAAATGGTAGTTTTAGGTATAGTGAAATAAGTGATGCAAAAATAGAGCAAGTTTTTAATTTTACAACAGTTCCGTTATTTTTTGAAATCGAGGTTCTCAGTGAGGTATTTTTAGGGTCGAAAGTTTTTTGAAGATCTTGGTATTTTCACACTTTTTTCTCGACGAGCATCCCCTGGCCCTCCCCTCCCAGGAAGGAAAAATACCAACTAACTTTATTGGGACCTCTTTCATTTTAACGATCTGTGCACCTCATTATTTGGGACCAGGTGAATTCATTCCCATAATGCTTCGGATATTTTGGACAAGATAAGAATAATATAAACTTCAAAGCCTGTTCAAATGGTACAGTCGACGAGTGAAATCTTGTAAAGAGAACATTTCTGTGCTGGGGCGAAAAAAAGCGGCTGTTTTTTTAGAAAGCAATGTGATGTAAAACTCTTGTGTTTCTGTGTGTTACTGAGTCACTAACAGTTCATAGTCACTGTTTGGTATTTTTTTGTTTTGGTGAGTTTTTAAAAACCTTTTAAAAATATGGCATCAGTATTGAAGAAACTAGTTCGCCGCGATGCTCGAAATGCAAACGAAAGCGGTAAAAGTCAGACGAATAAGAGAGAAAGTAATAAAGAAGAAGAAAAGAACGAGCCTACTGCTACGAAAGGAAAACAAGCAGTTCGACTTAGAGAGGCAGATGACGACAGCCCTTCGGGTAAACCTCAAGAACTCTCCGAAATGACTTCGTCTCACGCACAACGTGTGAGAACTAAACGATTAATGAAAGAGTTTCACGACTGCTGTAGGAAGTGTGACAGCAAAATCTTTACTGCGGAACTTGTCAATGATAACTTGTATGAATGGAATATCAAGCTTCACAAAATTGACATGGACAGTATGTTGAATAGGGATTTACTGGAAACAGGCACAAAATTTATATTACTCAATGTAACCTTCCCCGATAATTTCCCTTTCGCACCGCCGTTTATGCGAGTTTTGGCCCCAAGGATTGAAGGTGGATTTGTACTCGATGGCGGAGCAATCTGTATGGAACTTTTAACTCCCAAAGGATGGAGTAGCGCCTACACAGTCGAAGCTATTGTTTTGCAATTTTCTGCCGCGGTTGTGAAAGGAAAGGGAAGGATTGACCGCTCGACAAAGAAAGCGTTCACTAAGAAAGAAGCAGAACAAGCTTATAAACGTTTGGTCAAAACACACGAAAAATATGGATGGGTAACTCCGCCAAAATCGGAGGGTTAAGCAATAATAAATTCGGTTTTGGAAAGAAGAGAATTGTCGGTAATTCCAAAACGTCCAGCAACAGCTGTTTCCTATTTCTTTTGTGATATTGTCTTTTCATTTTTTGGTTCTCATTTCTTTGAGATTCAAGTGTATGCTTCGTTACATGGGAAGGCGGCCTCTTTCATACATCCTTTTAACAGCCGAATTCATCGTAAGTTAATACACTTAACATCGCATAGTATGGTCCACACATGTCTTCTTTGAAAGTAACACATGTGACTTTCTTATGATTGCCGCCGCGAAAATGAAAGATACAATGACTACGTGAGATGTCACAAGGAGATCAAATGGCGTCATCGTTTTTAGCAGTCAAAAAAAAGTTTTTAATGTTTTCATGTTCCTTGGAACATTTCTAAGATCGTTTCTGATTACATACAACCAGATTACTGATGATTGTTTTCACAAAGCTCACATTTTTAACTGAACAAAGAAAACATTGTTCACATTGAGTAATGCTTTGAACATCAGTTGTGTTTTCCAGTTACTTCTGTTTCATACTTATGATGAGCAATTAATTTTAAAACAAACTGCAAATAAATCTTGTTAAAAAACTTTTGACAGATAAGTGGAATTATAGTAATGGCTTTGATGAAGGGTTCGACTTAGCTAAGTTGTTTTTCAGAAGAAAACCAATAAACGTGGATGACTTTTAGAGCCTTTGTTTTTAATAAGTTTTTCAGTACTTGTTTCACATGGCCCCTCCTTTCCGATAATAGAAAATTTTCTACTACAAAGAGTTTTACTTCAATGGCATTGTCGGGCATCTGGCTGTTTGTGAAATTATTGTCTTAGCACCTTGTCACCTGCATTAGGCAGTCACTTATTTTGAATGAGCCAGAGGGAGTTCAGTCACCATGACTTGCTACTTTAAAATGAAACTGTTTACAAATTTGGTTGATCGCCATTTGCTGTGGCCAAACATCTGCAAGAAAATAGGGCCAGATGTGGGGAAAAAGAATGTAGTTGAGTTAATTTTCATTGCAAACTAGATTAACTAATTTCTTGCAGTTTCTTCATGTACCTTGATTCAGGAATCAGTCTTTTCAGTCTTACAATGCTTATTTTGTTGTGCATCATAGGTGAGAATATTGTGTCGCACATGAATAGCAAGAAAAAACCCTAAAGATTGCGAGGTACCAGTTGAGTTGAATTATAAGTAGAGTCAGTCTTTAGTTACAAATATTTATTTTGTTCATACAAGACTATACCATCTTTGAGTTAAAAGTGGTGCTTGCAGTAACTTGATGTTAAGTTTCAGGGTGTTAAAAATTATATTAAGGCTTATCAGTACTTTATAAATAAAATTACAACACATCATCCTGAAAGAGGAGGTGATGGTTGACTAGGCCAAAGACCATTAATTGTTTTGCATTTATCAAATTTATTATTCACCTCAAAACCTGTAAAGTCAAGAACAACTGACAATTCTCAACTATAGTTAATGAGTTAGCACTTGTTGTCACAAGAAAAATAATTTTCTTTACCACTGAACAGGCAGAGACAATATTTTCTTTTCTTTCCTTGTGTTTGTAGAACTAGTTAATTCGTATTTGAAACTTCATCTTTAGCAGTTGTCATGAAACATGACACCTTATGGACCCTTTGGTCAAGACCATGAATAGGCAATAATTGTCCAAGGAAGGGGAACCAGCAAATTACATCATTTGAAAATCTGTTGATTATGGCAAAATTTCTCCAAAAAAATGTATTTGTGTTGCTAAATTTTAGTCTGTTGTGTTGGTTAAAGCTGTATTATATGGCTAGAATTGTATCTACATATTGTAGATTGTAAAATTAAGATCACAAAATATAAACCCAACAATCTTCAAAATGATTTAAAGGTAAAAATTTTGCAATTTTTGGGAGAAGTTGAGGTGTTTCCAAACATAAATTTTATGAAAAAGCTCACATCAAACTCATTTGATTGACCCTATATCCATTTGGGGGAAATAATTATTTACAAACACAAATAAAATTGATTACAGGGCTGAAAGTTGAAAGACCTTAACCCTCTGAGCTCTGGCCACTTTATGAACATCTAACTTCTCCCAACTAAGCACATACAAAACAAGTCACTTTGTAATAAGAAAATAGGAGTTGGTCAAATTCGGGAAACTAATTTGGGAAGATCAATTTAAGCAAAATCTTCTTGTGTATGCGAGCTTGGCTCAGTTGGTTATAAGATCTCTGCTAAGCACAAGACTAAGGTTTGATTCCAGCCTTGAAAATGGTTGAACATTTGTGCAGCCTTCTTCAGGCACACCATCTGTGGACAGGGACAGTAAGGCGCTAAGCCATTGGTCTAGTCTCTCATCCACAAGTGGGGGACCCAAACACTGATCAACGAGAGCAGGATTTTGACCCTGTGCTGTGTGGTCTGTCCTTTAATATACACAACTGCCTTAATGGTAACTATTACCAGGTTGTACTTGACGTCATGTTGGTGCCCTTTATGTCTTTGGCACCTCTAGGGAATAGAAAACATAAAAATAACTTATAAAAGTTCTCCTTGGTGTCGTGAGTCAAAACAAATTATATAAATCCCAAACTGATTAAAGGAAAAGTATGAATCTGGGTTGGGAGAATGTACCAGTTAAGTGACTATGTATCTGTTGTGCTCAGGGTTGCATGGATTAAAAGGATTTGAAATGCGAGATACTTGTTCAACAAAGCATGCCGAGTAAATCATTTGTAGGTTCCTAACAATCACTGCCTCCTGCGCGAAAAGTCACTTCTGGGAAAGAATCATGAGATCCATCAAATGATATATTGTCGTGAGCCTGCTCCATTCGTCGCTTAATCAATAACGCTGAGCCTTCATCCAGTAAGCTTTCAGATGATGACTGTAGTTCACCCACATTCAGGGTAGGAAGATTCTTAAGAGTTGGAGGATCCAAAGCCTTCTTCTGAAAGAAGGACGTAACAAGCACACATTGGGAGATCTTGTCAGGAAGTTTTGGTAATTCTTGTACATATTGTTCAATGGCAGGTAGTCTCTCTTCTGCAAGCTTCATGTCGCTTTTAGTAAAAACTTTTTTTCCTGCATATTTAAAAATATCAATTAAGAAACTGCTTGCAGTAGTTGGAAAAAAAACATTTCAATTTCCACAAACAGGTTATAACATTGCTATCACTGACAGCACAACAAACTTGATTATTAATTAACCAATTAAAGTGCCCTTTAATTTGAACTTTAAAATTGTATCCTGTGGCCAATTGCAATTATCTTGTAACCAAGAAAACAGGGAGTCTGATCTTTTAGCATTTAGGGAGTGTGACAGGGTAAATGTTTCAGGCTAGGCTTACCACCCAGGATGAGGGGGGGGGGACTCCCATACCATATTTTGCCATGTATAAGTCGACCCCCCATTTTGCAGCCAAAAAAGTGCAAGTTTTGGAGTTTCCATTTATAAGTCAACCTCAATATTTTGCAAGATAAAAATACCAAAAAACTAAGTTTGTAAATAAAAATTTGAGAAAGAAATACAAAAAACATAACACACAAATTACACAGTGAGCAAAATAATTAGTCATTTCATTTTATTCGATAATCAATTGCTTGTAAACAGTATACTGTAAAGATAACAGAATTCTTTCTTGCTTTAAGTCCTGTACTTAGCATGCAAATGCTGGATTTAAACGTTTTATTGAGTTTTAAGGGATGTTAAAAAATTTTATGTTTTGATTCATGTATAAGATGAGTGCAAGTTTTAGACATGAATTTTTGGTGTTAAAAGGTTGACTTATACACGGCAAAGTACGGTATGTCATCAGAGAGGGGAGCTCAATGTATCTTTTAGAGGTTGAAATTCTTTTGGGGTATAAGGTAAAAATTTTTCCAGACCTTTTAAGGGGTTTACTGTGAAAATACCAATCACTTTTGCTGGGCTAGGCTGTATCTAGCTGCTGTTTCTTGCATGTAGCTGGTATTTAAGAGCCACATTTCATAATGGGTAATGTCTATTTATGATATCTCTTAGGGGTTGAAATTCTGG
This sequence comes from Hydrozoanthus sils, assembly GCA_027575215.2. NCBI lineage: Eukaryota > Metazoa > Cnidaria > Anthozoa > Zoantharia > Hydrozoanthidae > Hydrozoanthus > Hydrozoanthus sils. Next base: position 1,685 of record JAOBRD020312916.1, on the reverse strand, counting down.
TTGACCACGCCCAGATTGGTATCTTTAGGAGTGGAATTTCATTTTCCCAATGAGCACTCCCATATGACGACATATGGGACTCCCCCCCCCCCCCACCTCCAAGGGCTGACCACGGTGTTCTGTATTACATGTATATTCATGTTCCCGATTCTCTCAACCATTTTTTAAACTTAAAAGTCTCAAATTTAAGGTTTCATTTAGTAGTTATTATTAAATAATAGTATAATTTCTAACAGTTGTGTCTGCAAATTTGGCAGAAATAATTACTTTGCTAGCACAGAGCAGAAGACTGGTGAGCAGTTAGAGGAATGGTGGGTAGTCTGTATGGGTATTTAAAAGAGTGCTTTGTAAAGAAAATATTCATTCTAGGTTCAGCATCACTATCAACGAACTCTGCTTCATCCATCATTAGATTTGAAACCTCAGCCCCCAGAGTTGATGGCACTGGAGGTAGTTTTTCTCACCAGTCGGGGGTATACATTTCCTTTTGTGGTTGGGTTTTTGAATCCAACAGTGTCATTACATAAGTGTGATTTTATCATGTTTATATATGTATTTACAAAGTATGGGAGATCAGGTTTGTAAATAGTTGGTTTTCAATTACGTGAAATGTGTAATAAAGAGTACCGTGTAATTACGAGTACCGTGTGCAAAAGGCTAATTTGTAAAGGCAAAATAAAACGGTACTGTGGTTTTTAATTTGCTGTTCCTACAGTCCCCTGTATCAATACAGTTGTATTGTGTCTGAGTGTGCAGTGGAAGCAAATTTAGGCATTACTGTAGCTGTTGCCTCACTTTCATTCTGGACTTCTTTTCATTAAGTTAGTTTCGTTGTTGTTCTAATATAAATATCTTCGTCGTATTTTGGTATGTTTGACGTACGTGACTTTATATACGACTACAAACATCAGAAGCTGGCCTCAAACTTGCATGCATGGATTACAAAACAACTTTCCTTGTAGCAGAGGTCTCTGATGGCAGGCTCAGAGACCTCTGCTAGCTGGGAACAAAACAACATGCGGACATGGTTAAAGGGAACCACTAATATATATCCTCGAGAAACAAAATACGGAGCGGGCATCCAAATGTTGTTTTACACTCACCAGGTAAAAAAGGGATAATTCTCTTGCAATCTCTCGAACAACCTGCCTCGACAGGAAATTTGTCCAACAAGTTACACTGGAACACGAAAAAATCATTGTAGCACCGCCATATTTTCGACTGCAAACCGTTGGACCACTTCACTTCGATTACAAACATAAATTTTGGTTTTCCTTTAACTTGAATTTCTTTGATTTCCGTTACTGTTGCAGTTTGAAGTTTCACAACACTCGAGGGCTCAGAAGCCATTTTGAAGAAAAACAAACGAACTCTTGTTTATGTTATCGGGTTTCATCTATCAGATAATCTTGTTCATATACATTTCCTTTTGGAGCATCACTGCCAGAATCGTCATGTTTTCCTGTTCAAACATGATATATGAGTAAAAATAAAAACTGCAGAAAAAGGAATTTTCAAAGATGCACAGTAATCTCAGCAAGATGCCAAATCAGTTGCTGCACAGGAAGCCCAAACAACACTGGCTGGTGTTGCTACAGTGACCGGCATAATACCGGTCGAAAACACCGTAAGGGAAGGAGTCAAAACAATGGTATTTTTAAGGAACCCAATTTCGTCGATGGAGG
>JAOBRD020312813.1:0-21742 GCA_027575215.2 Hydrozoanthus sils | reverse complement strand
TGGCCTTGCTTTGGGTAACATATTATTATTTAAGTTTAACTCAAGAACAAGTCTAGCAAGGCTAATTTTAATGCACACAAAAGGGTATTAAAACTGCTGCCATTTTTCAAAAAGGTCTATAGACTATCACCTTATTCACAAGTAAATCATTTTGTGAAAATCATCACAGAACTCCACGGCTAAAGAATAAGAAATTTAATAGATTCCAATTTACATGTATATGTAGTGATCTTCTGTATGACACAATGACTTAAGTTGCTAGCTTTTTCTCATTTGAAGGGCTCAGTGGTGAAACAGCTGAAAATATTGTTAAGTGGTTAAAAAAGTGAAACACTGGAGTTCTTTGTTCAACAGCTTACTATTCAAGTCCTTACTTTTATTTCCATCTAAACTCGCAGTTGAAGTCACAAAAAAAATTGTGTCTAAATTAAAGGAAAACTGAGTAAAAAACACAAATGTTATTCTTACAAGTATCAAATTGCTCAACATTTTGAAAATATCCTAATTATTAAGTTGTTTTCGTTTTTTTCATATTCACAGCAAAAGTGACAAATTTAAGTCAGTTTTTCATTTCTTCTTACTTCAGTTCTCCTTTAAAGATAGCCTAAAAATGAGTTTGTTAGTCTTCTTAATTTATAGCCATAATATTTTAAAGAAAGGTTTCAAAGGAGAACTCAACTTCTACAATTTGGGTGGATGATCAAATTTAATATTCTCAGCACTCATCAGCTTGTTCTCTATTGTTACTGTAAGGAGAGTTTAGGAGCTAGCAAAATGTCAAATGCTGTAGCAGCCAATTTTAGCACCCAGCTCTTCAATTACATTTTATTAGTCTCCAAATTCTATATTCATCATTATGACGGCACCTTGTGTACTGCCAGTGTAACATTGTCTTGTGACTTAATCATCAGGTTGCTAAAATTAAAAAAAAAAAATTAAAAAAATACAACTTGAAGCTTTAGCATGCATAATAATCATTGTCATAATATGAAGTTGTAAGTTGCAACCTTCGCATCTTAGAACAAAAGTGGGAGTAAGAAATTCACAGTATTTCCAAATAAAACACTATAAAAATTATGCATTTTTTTTTGTTCTTTCACTTTTGTTCCAAACAACCATAAATAGAGAGTTTAAAGTCATCAGTAAAACTATTCATAGAAACTTTGTTTGAACATTATAAAAAGCAACCCTAAGGAATTGTCAATTATGCAAATGCAATACATATTGAGGAAAATGTGTCCATGAGAATTCTTTCCCATGTAGCAGAGAGCTACTGACCTTCCCACCCACCCATAAGCAAGCAAGATTCACACCACATCGCCTCTCTAGATTACTGGGCCTTGTCCCTGGTTAGTTTGGCTATCCCCATACCTCATTAATAGCATTAATAACTTGGGTGAAATATTTTAAGAATAATACTTGAACACTTTGATGTACAAGCCTGTTAGATCTACAGATCATTAATTAGTTTTTATAAGCTAGACATTTAGTTACATAATTAATTTTATAGGCTAGACATAGTTTTCCGATAGTACTTTTTGAACAGTTTTACCATACTAATTGTAATTTTTGTTGAGTAGTTATTATTCTTGTAATATTATGCTATTCTTATTGTAATGCACAATTGAAAATTTTATTCATTGATATTATTTTGTGCAATACAGATTTAATAAATTATTATTATTATTATTTTTAAATTATTCTAAAATTATTATTAAGAATTAGAGTAAAAAAATATTGTGACTGCCTGAGGCAAGCCATTGATCTCACTAAGAAAGTATTTTCTTGACAAAGTAGTCAAAATCACATCCAAGCTAAATCCTTTCTTGATCGAAAGGGCTCATTTGGCCAGCAATTATCACTAGTTTCTGTAGGGTTGCTGTAGGCAGACGAGAGTCTTTGACTCCCCCTGGACAGATCACTAACCCACTGCAGATTAGCTCCCAGCAGAAGCTGGTACTCATTCATACAGCTGAGTTGACTGGAACAAAGTCAGGTAAAAAAGTATGTCTTGTTCAAGAACATGACACAGTGATCTGATCGGGGCTCGAAACTGCACCCCTAGGATTATGTTCAAATTGAACACCCAAACTGCTAAATCACATCATACCCTGAAAAATTTACTTAAAACCAGTGCACATGCTTTTAAAACATTTATTTAATTCCTTAAATCAGAAAACTTCGCAGAAAATTTTGTAGTAACTCTGATGGCATTTACCAGCTTAAAAAATTCAATGACTATAAAATTTGTTTAAACTAGAACACAGGAAGTTACATTATAAACTTACCAAGCATCTGACTCGATACAAATGACAGGTTCAGATTCAGTTCCAGGGAACAATTTCTTTGCATCTTGAACTAAACTGCAAACAAGGCCAGCATTTACAGGGCTTGCTGTACCTTTGGCTGAGATAAAAAGGCCAAACAAAAAAATGATATTAAACACTTTGAATGAACTGAACTCAAAATATAAAACTTTACAGGAGATTCCAAATTTCATTTAAACATGAGATTCTGATTGGATGATCTAGAACAGAACCAATTTTTCTCTTGTGTAATCCTTTAACCTTTAAAGTTCACTGTAATTCTGACAATAGCATCCTATTGTGTATTTGTGAGCTTATGTCAAAAACGAGTACAAGTAACAAAATTTTAATACACAGCAGGTCTCAAAACAATATTTTTAAAAAAAAATTTAGCTAGCTGGCCACAGTGGCAAAGTGGCCCCAGCACAAGTTTTACTGCCATAAATATTTTCAATATTAATCCATACTACTGTATTCATGACTGCATCTTGTGTAGCTATGTGCACAAAAACAATTACATTTGTTTCCAGGTGTTTGTCCAAGAAAACAGATAAGCTTCATTCAATCACCACACTGTTTATCATTTTGTTAGAAACATGAACTCTTAGTTAATCAGCATCAACGTTTCTACACAACCTTGCAGTAGCCAGCTTGCTACAAATACTAAAAATCTAGTAGCCAGCATTCATTTTTTGTTAGCATTGACCACCTATAGGTGGCAAGTTTGAGCCCTGCACATGGGTTTCATGCCGGACTCATTATCCAGTTGTTTAACATGTAACATCCGGTACTTCACACACGAAATAATTATCATAATTATTGTGGATTGTGGTGATGTGGACTTCAACAGTGATAGTGATTCAGTTTTGGGAGCCTCTCTCTGGAGATAATTATGGGATAATCCTACACTATTTCTGGTTGGAGTCCACTTTGGAATCAACTGAAAAAGAAACAACTGCAAACTTATATTTGTAATAAAATTGCCAATTAAAATCAGTCAAAGATTTAGCTCTGCATAACAATCTTCCCCATAATCATCCATTGCCAGTCCAGGAAATGCCAAAAAAACCTGCATTTTGGAGAGTGCAGTTTTACCATATTCCTGAGGTAGGGGGGGGGGGGGTAATGCTCCCCAGACCTCCCTAGGAATTTGGTGCCATCCATTAGCTGAGCCACTCAGCATTTCAAAATGCCAAAGAAAATTGTGAATTCACAGGAATAGTTTCTATAACAATATTTACCAAGTAAAACATGTTTAAACTCAGCCAAGGCTTGACAGGAAAAATCTGTTACTATAATTAATTTCAATCATAACATTTGACTTGATTTTTAAAGCAAGTATCAAGACTAGTAGACAGTTCATTCGTTTCCAGAGAAATAAGAAAGGAATGGACCTCAAAGCAACTCTTGGACAACTCAGCTCTATGTACTTCTTTTAATTCAATCATTGTGAATGAGCTTAAAAGTATTGAAATACAAAAACTAAACTAAAAAATGAGGACAGGAAGTACACTTTCAGTTTTTCTCGATCTAACTTTTTCAGGTCAGACTTGGTGAGTTCATAAATTAAATCGGCTCTAGTTGAAATATAAACTCAAACTTTGAATTAGGATATTTTAGTACCAAGTCAGAGACTCATAAAACCGACTAAAAATTATTCGTCTCCTACAAGATGCAAATATATTTATCAATGGCTTTTCAAATTATGAGAGACACAGACGGAAAGTCATGTGATATGTTTTCGCAATTTCTGTCGCGTTACTTCACGCTTGCTGCCAGAGAATCAGTAATTTCAAAAGCGCAGCAGAACAACTCAGGTACAACCTAAGATTTTCGATCGAGGTTGCTTAAAGAAAATACATGCAAAATACCTGCTAATGCGAGACCCTGCTGGTCGGCACACAAAACTCCTATGACACCATGTTCGGCCATGCTGTTGTTGCAAAACGTCAGTCAAATATTGTATTTTTGAAAGGTTCAAGGTATATTGAAATACGACAAATCTACGCTATTTCTTGAAGCATTTACTTACACATCATCTAGGTGCGAGTCTAACGTCTTCTCCATGGCTAGTTTCTAATATCCTTTTGTAGCGATGGAAGTGTTTCAAAAGAAATTCTTTGCTACGTTTCTTTGCTGCGAATTCCGACAAATCTTCTTTCCAGTTAGACACGTCGTGTATGACGACACAAAAGATATCGTTGGCAACTTATTTCAAGTGAGAGGGGATTGGGAACGAGAGGATTTTTCGATCTAGATAGTGCATGCTTGTACTTACATTTTATTAGCCTACTTTGAAAAATACACTCGTGGGCCACCGCAGTTAGTCAAGCCAAACGAGCAGTCGAACCTAATATTTCACTCGTCAAGCGGCCGGAGCGCGCGTTGCCATATATATTGAGATAAACAGATATGTAAAATACCCAAAGAGGCGCGAAACACTAGGCAAAAATAGTCGTCCTCAAAAAATGGTCTGAAAAAACAAACAAACAGACGGACATTTTATTCAAGCGACTGGTTCATCCAGAATCGTGTTGGTCTCGTTTTAGCTCTCAGACTACTTGCATGTCACTGAGGCTACCTGTTACTCTTTGGCCCCGAAGAAGCGTTGGATCCTTTTTGAAAGATAATGTGCTCTGGAGGCGTACTCCCCAATTACATGAAACTCACAACGACTCAAGGTGATTTTAGGGGATTTTTAAGGAAAAATCGTGAAGAGAACGACTGCGACTTTTAATTTTGGCTGATCGGTCAGGGCAACTTGGGCGATATAAGGGCTGGAAGTAGACCTTCTTGCGGCAGTGCGTGCTTGGATTCTCGACACGAAAACTAACAACTATAAAAACACTTAGAATATATATAAAAACGCAAATAATGTATGAATACAATAATGGTAACAAATGTTAATGTAAAACAAACGATTTCGACTTACAAAGTCATTTTCATTTTACCTCAGTGAAGCTGACTTTATACATGTAAATCGAAAACGATTGTTTTATATCAAATTTTATATTACCATTTTTATATTTCAAACCGCTTAAGCCAATGGTCGTCATAAAAATATTTTTTAGGGGGAAAAAGCAGTTGAATGCTTTAATTGCAGCCAACAGGAATGATTAAAGTATAAATGATAACGGTAGATTGAAATAAAACCAACTAGTACTATATGGAGGTACTTGTTTGGGTAAGACAAAAACTTGATTTCGACAACAAAGCTATGAGTTTTGCGGTGAGCAGAAACGTTTTTCTAATCAGTTTACTTTAAACAGGGAACGCGCAGCATTTTTTGAATTTGGACTGCTTGCTCGAGCAAAGTGCGAGCCAACAAGCGGCGTAGACGCAAGTCTCGGGGCATACTCCGGTAGAAAATTTTGAAACTGAGCCTCTATAAGTGCTGAAAATACTTCCAATTTTGTCAATCATTGACAAAAAAATAGTACTCCGTCTTTCTCCATTTCTCGTTGGTTCTACCAAAACAACAATGAATCTATTTTGTAACAAAATGGAGATCTTGCTCCGTAATGCGGGGCCGAAATTTCTTTTCTTTCTTGGATGCAAATACATTCGGAACTGTTTAATAAATTGTTTTGCACTAATATTTTCGAAAACTTTTGGAAAATCAGTATTGGAGCGGCTAAAGTCCTCTAGCTACCCCCGCTGCGCGGTTTAAACACGTTGTTTCAAGTGTCTAGCTTCAAAACAAATAAAAACCTGTTATACCTTCGTGCATAACCGTTGGATGTCTGCGAAGGACAAAGCTATTTTCAACACTTGACCTGCTGCTTTACAAGTAAATAAGTGGTGCGTTAAATAAACTATGATCACCTGAGAACAAAGACTTTTGTTATAGCTTGAGAAGCGAAACAACGAGAAGCAATTTACGACAAATTTTCATCCAGAATTTTCATCCAGATAAATCAAAGTAAGTAATCTATACGGCTCTTTGTAAAACTGCATAACACTTTGATTCTCGTATAATACTTTGAGTTGTTTGCTTAGAAACTTTACATTTTGTACAGAAAGCGAAACTGTTGCATTTTGATGCACGTGTTGCAATTTGGAGGGTAGAAATTTCCAGAATTTGGAGTTGTTAAAGCAAATTATTTTCCTCTAATCAGATTAAAAAGTGTTTTATGTAATGCTGGGCTAAACCAGTAAATATGTCTGTAACTAAAAACTGTTAAATCGGACAGCACCTTCATGCTACGATTTCCGGGCTCTAATTTTAAAAAGGCCGTCTTGGCATCTTGGACTGTTTCGGATTAACCATTCACAATCTCTAACATTACGTAAAGCTCCATCATTTGCGACTTTTTGTGTTTGTCAGTTGTCTAGAATAAATCGTATCTAATCTATGACACTACTAATGATTCTGCGGTGCAACTTTAAAATTTCAACGCTTTTGTACTTGCGAACCAAGTCTTTTGGTTCAGCAGTTATGGTCCCCGTTAATAAAATTACAAACATACTCGAGAACATAGAGATTGAAGTCAACAAACGAACATCCGGGAAACTTCAGTAAGCAAGGAGTCAAAGTTAAATTTGCCCGGAAAACTATAGACACTCGACCAAAGCCATGGTTTAAGTTTAAATATATATTTTCTCTTTTTTTGAATGATTAACGTGGCCAAGTTTATTTAGCAGATTTTGTGTAGCCGCGAACTGGTTTGTTCGTGTTTTCTTTTTTGAGTTGTTGTGAAACAAGACAACACCAGAAAGCGGCAATCCAAGGTTTTAAAACAAAATGGAGAAGTTAACATTAACACCTGCAGTGTTCAGTGAATACGTTTCTTTAAATTTCGTAAGGTTTGTTTTTGATCTTGTAAAAATGGCACTTGCTAAAAAGGGCGAATATGTTTGGTAATAAAAATGCTTTAAAAAGGGTAAAGAGAAACTAGAGAATTGGAGAGTTGGGGAAGGGGGAAGAGTTTTTTTTTTTCGGACTCTTTTCTTTGTCGATTTTGAAGCTTTGGTAACTCATCATAAAACTAAGAGACGAGGGATAGAAAAAGCAAAGTCTCTTTCTTGCTCTCTGCTAAAAATAATATTTCATTTTTCTAGAAATCAACTTATCTTAGCGTCAACCTAGGAGAAAAGAATCAAGAATGGGCTCATAAGCTTTCCAGATAAATTAGTAAATGGCCCTCTTCTGTGTCTTTTTGAGTCGAGCTACACAGTCCAATGGGCCCGGTTGACGATCAAAAGCTGGTTGATTTTAACACTGGGTTAAGTAAAATTCAAATAGTGATATTTCTTTAGAAAGACAGATTTGCTTCTGCTAAAAAACACTGCTCAGAATTTCAAACAATACAAACATGCTAACCACAATTTTCCTAGCAAGCCAATTCAGGTAACGGATCGTAAGGAAACAGGAAGGCTAATTGGCTTTGATCAATCGGGCCCTGAGCTCAAGCCGCATTTATATATAGTAAAGTGTAAATACAGAACTGGAACAAAGAAAGGATTAAGTTAAAAATTTCATTTTCTCTCTTTTGATCAACATCGTAATCACTGACAGAAACTCGTGTAAAAACCTTGTTCCCAGGGCCCTTTCGCCTTTCCTCTTCCTCCATCGACGGGGAGGAAGAAGAAAGGGCCCTGGGAGCAAGGTTGTTCGTGTACAAAATGTTTTATCAATCGCAAATAACGTTTAAATTATGTTGCTACTATGAAAAGTTCCCTCGATCTGTGTTTGCTTTCTAGGTATCTGTTTGGTCCTGATTTCGTGCCTATATTGTCCAAAGAAAGTGGTAAAACCTGATATTTGATCTAACAGTCAAACCATGTACAGTCAGTATTAAGTTAGTGTGTGGCGGAAGCCGCTGGTTCTGCCGCCCATGAAATTGTTTTAGTGAATAACTTATCACCCAATTACGCCTTATCCAGCACCATGCGTTCGGCAGCTTCGTTAACCTTGGCTATCCTGGCAGTGGTAGCAGTACCTGGCCAAATGCAGTACTACGTTCCTCGGTACCCAGCCTATCAGCAGCCGTACCAGAACAATTGCGGTAAGGCTGCCTTTGGTTTATATAATTTGTCTACGTCTATGCTTAGCACCGGTCTAATAGCTGAGGCCACGTAGACTCAAAGGAGTTCAAAGTATATTCATATCTAGAAACAAGCTTCGTCACATAAGATACAGAAATTTGACATTTTTTTTAAAACTGAAACTTTTGAGTACATGCAGAAACAACCATTACAGTATTCTGCGCAACAAGTGAAAGGGGAATTAGGAGAGTAAGCAGTAGGTGTAAGGGGAATGGGGAGAGTAAGCAGCAGGTGGAAGGCAAATTTTAAGAGTGAAGAGAGTTTTGCAAATATAAACTTGGAGTTCAAAAACCTCGTTCTTCCGGCCCGATCTGTTGCGAAATTTCCCTCCGTCTCCCAACCCTCCCCCTGCCCCTGTTAGTCTAACCTCTTTGCCAAATTTTTGCACTCTCCCCAACCTCCCTTGCGCATGCTTGGTCTAATCTTCTCGCCAAATTCTCGTACTCTCCCCAATCACCTTTAATTTTGGATGCTGCACAGGCTACAACCACATTTAGAAGAAATGTTCAACCAAGCTCTCAGGAACTCTTGCAGACGAAAACTACTGTTGGCAATAGATTATAGTGTATGTAAGCACGTGTTCATAAGGTCCAAGATTATGATAAAATATAGCCTGCGTCAGCCGGTTCTCCTAAAGCTGGGAAGCGAGCCAATCCCCTTGCGACTTTGCCGCTCGCTTCCCAGCTTGAGGAGAGCCGGTTTGCAGGCTAGATAAAACAGTGCAATGGGACCGAGTCTTTGATACGTAGAGAGTCAAGCCGGGAGTGAAATCTTCGGAAAAGATACCAAGCCTCTGGGTGGTACATTATGAAAGCCATTTTCAGCAAGTTCAACAAAATGTCGAACAATATAAAATTAAATATAATGCAGTAATTAAAAGACATTGCGATATATAGAAGATAGTCATTCATAAGAGCTCTTTAAGTTTCAGAGAGAATTGTGGTTTAGGACATTGGCCACTACCGTATGTTGCAACCAGTTCCTTGAATGCTAAGTATATCCTTGTGTCCTGTATCGAAGTGTTGATACAAATACAGGTTTTGCATTTATAGCACACAAGCTATACTTATAGTGTAACTATTTATGTTCATCAAACAGACGTATTTAAGTTGAACGTTAAATACTTAGTAAGGAAACTGATAGCATGAATAAATTTCTTGCAGCTTACCCAAAAATCACGGCTGTTAGCCATATTTCACCGAACACTGTCCCAGCTAAGGGAGCCAACACAAAGGTCAAGGGTACCGTAAAGATCACCCAATTGGTAAGTTAGAAGACAATGGAAAATCCCCCTCCACTAATGCCCAATGGTCTTCTTTGCATTTAGACTATTTGCGGATCTTCCATTGATCCTTTTGGCCAATTTATGTCTATGACGTATACGCATTTATGTGGATTATATATAACCAAATTGTCAATGAAATCTTTTGTTACAACAAAACAAGTATGAACATCATATTAATGAATATTAGACTGATGACTCTATTATTCCAGTTTAAACAAAATGTTTTCGATATCTCAAAGTCAACAGGAGGTTCGTCAGTACTCGAGATCCAGTTAGAAGGACTCAAACCCAACACTGAGCACGGAATTCACATTCATGAGTACGGCGACATTGTAACCCAAGGTGTGTCATTACTAGCCCTATTACAGTGCCTTAAATTTAGTTTTTTGTGCAACATGGCGTTTGTCGGTTGTTGAAATGGGAGACGTCTATAAATTATAACAATATTAATACCAATACCAATACTATTACCAATACCAATACCAATACCAATACCAATACTAACACCAATACCAATACTAATACCAATACCAACACCAAATTCCAATTCCAATACTAATACCAATATCAATACCAATACTAATACCAATGCCAACACCAATACCATTACCAATACTAATACCAATACTAATACCAATACTAATACCAATACCAACACCAATACAAATACTAGTACCAATACCAATACCAATATACCAATATACCAATATACCAACACCAACACCAATACCAATATACCAATACCATAACCATTACCATTAATGCCAATACCAATATCATTACCAATACCAACCCAAGGGGCTTTCAGTGTTAAAGTTAAAAATCCGAAAAAACATGACTACAATCAACTGGTTGGAGGCACTTCAGTTGGCTATTTACAAGCGTGGTTGATTAGACTCTCGGATCACCGAAGCAAAATCCTGTCAATGGTCAGAGTGGGATTTGAACTCCGGACAACCGCATGTAAATCTGGCACCCTAACCACTGAGCCACGCTGCCTCCTGATGTCTGCCTTCTATAGCCCCAGTGAAGTATAAACTTTATTTTTCTTCAGGATGTCAAAGCGCAGGAGCGCATTACAATCCTTTACGGCAAACCCATGGAGGTCCTAAGGACTGCATTAGGTACGTGTGTCACCGTCCAATGAAACTTTGATTGATTCAAAATATCTCTTGACTATTAATAATGCGTTAACCGAATGAGAACACTTTCCCGATATAAAAACAAGTTTCATTTTGAGTAATACTAGGGCTTACATAAATCTGCAAAAATTGGCTGTCTTAATGTCCTACGTTTCGGAGTTCCTAATGGAGGTTAAAATTAAATAGCAAGCCAATGGCGAAACGGCGTCAGTCGGAACGCCGAAACGTCGGATGTTTTTATAGTTCATTTTTACTGTTTTGTGTATAAATCCAAATCTTTGTTATTAATTAGAGTATCAGTTAGTAATCATTTTTTAAGTATTTTTGTTAAATAGATCGGAATGATACGAATTAGAGTTTAATATTTAATATTAGCTTGAATTCTAACGTTTTTACCTCTCTGATGACGGGTTAAAAGTCAGAAACTCTAGTAAGAGTATTTTGAGCCGATCTCAACAATTTTTACCCAGCTTTAGCATTGCTATATATAGATAGCACTTTTACAAATTATCGCAGTTACAGCACCACGCATAAGCTTGAGTTTTGTATTTTTCTTGCGATTCATACAAAGCGGTTAAAAGACTGCTAACATTCAACTGTTAAAAATGATTTCAGACACGCAGGAGATCTTGGAAACATCAAAGCTGACGCGAAGGGGAAAGTGTCAGTCAAAATCTCCGATCCCATAATCTCTTTAACTGGTGTCAATTCCGTTGTGGGACGATCATTTGTGGTAAGTTCTAACAAATGAACACTCATTATTATCAAATGTGACTTCAAATAGCCGCTTTCAGTCTCTCGGTCAGTGGAGTTGGTCGAAAAAACTTAAGCGGAACGCGCGGGGCCTCAATTTTCTTTACCAGACGCCGCTTGTCCCGATCCCGCTTTTTCGAACGTACCCACAAACCGAGAGCTAGTCTGGCACCGGCTAGAGTTCCGATTAATTGTTAGACAGTTATATTACTGATTAAGTTTTGAGGTTAATTCAAACTCAATGTCTATTACTGGACCAGACACGAAGAAACATGATCTATAAAAGCTTTTGAAGCATTTCTATTTATTATTATTCTATTCTGCGTCTTCTTCACAAATTTTGTCGCCCTGCATTCAAAGTTTTTCGAAAATCCTCTTGTTTTAGTTCTTTTTAACCAACTGAAAGGACGTGTGCCAACATTAAACAATTGTCAAGATAGTTGCGGATGGGGCAAATCTTGATAGGATGCTTCTCAACAAGCTAAAAGATTTTTTTTATATATGCATGTCACACCCACAACTGTGTTTTGAGCACTATTTCAAATAAAAGAACTAACAGATGGTTAAGTAGCGTCCCTTTGTAGCAATGTGAATAAAGTAGTATGGTACTATTTTGTTTTGTCATTGTTTTGACATCATGAGTTTTTTTTTTCTTGTTCAAAAAAGGTTCACGCGAACAAGGATGATCTCGGGCGTGGAACAGGAAAAGCCATGAAGGAGAGCAGGATCACCGGGAATGCTGGACCTCGACTGTCCTGTGGAGTAATCGTACACGCCAAACCTTAGACTGTTTGTACAAGACTTACTAGGTCATCTCAGCCAAATTTTCGTCAGAACGTCATTTTTTCAAAACACAATAGTTGAAACCAATATGCAGAGTCATGACTTGATTTGTATTCTAAAAGATTAAAGTTTAGTTGTAGAATTTGCATATATGCTTGGTGGTTTTGACGTTTATAAAATCCATTTAAAAACAGGGAAAATAAGAACTTTTATCATTCGACGCGTGGATTTCAAATGTATGCGTATGCGGTTTTAAATGTATGTGTACGAGGACTCAAAATACTTACAATAATCGGTAAAATTTTACCAGAAACAATCTCTTTCAACATAAACGTGGCAACCCCTCTTTTTTGCAACGCAAACTGATTTACAAACCGGTTCATAAAACCAGTTCAGTTAAAGTAGAACCTACGCTTCTCTCGGCCGAAGGCGAAAAATATAGGCACTGGCCACGAGAGTTAAATGATTGGTCGAGGAGTGACAGAGCTCTTTTCATTACATGAAAGCATTCATGCCTTAAAAAGTTACGGAAGTCTGACAAAATTAAATGTGTTTTGGCTTATTTGAATAAGATGAAAATTCGAGCTGAGATGTCAACGGAAAAGCTTAAAGAAGGTGCTCAGTAAAATAGGCTCTAAATGACTCACACGGTGGCGTCCAGGCTCATCTATGGAATTAGATAGTGTTTTTCGAGTTGTTGCCAAAACCAGGCATAGTTTTTATATTTTGTGGTGCTCATTACAGAATATTTTGGTCCAAAATATGATTCATAGGAGTACAAGCTGTTATCTCAAACTTCAATGATCAGTTCTCAGATGTTTCTGTAACCGACTTTGAGTCCTCGACGTTCTATTGCGGCCTTAATGTAAGGTTCCAAAAGTATGGCTACCGTCATCAAATCATTACCAACTGTCAATCTCATTTTTGTGTTTTATCGGCAAGAGCCGTTCAGTTGTTTCTCCCCGCACTTTGAGCTCAATTAAGTCAGTTTTGACTTTAAGGTAGTGTTTCGAAAGCCATTCTACACACAAACAAGTGAGTTTGGTTAATCTATTTTATTCTGAACAAGCGCCATGATTATGAAATTACGTGTTCAAGAAGCTTCGTTTTAATTAAGGAATGAAGTGTAAAAAGTTTCTTAACGGCGTCTGAAATTGTGAACTGGCATTTGTAGCAACAGCCAGTTAAACTCATATAGTCCATTGGTACAGAATCTATACGTTTCATACATTTTGTCAATACTTCTTTAATCAGGTTGATGCCCTTGCAAAAATAAGCAAAAAAAACTTGTTTATAACAATTGGTTATACAACCTGCATTAAGCTTTGCTTTAACTAACCCTGTCTTGTTTTACCAGCATTTTAAGTGTTTAAAAATGGCTATTAATAATTTCCTTCTTTTAGAGCACTTGTTGCAATTCTTCGAGCGGGAGCTCTACTTTCTTTTGTAGACTAAAACAAGTAAAAAAAATATAGGTTAGTAGATGGAAAAATATCCATAAGTACCTATGGTACTAGACAAAACAGGGCAAAACAGTGTATTGAAATTCAATACAATGCAAGCTATTACGTTACGTTATAATCTTATGACTTTAATTAAAAATAAAATTCTCCAAATACACAGTTATTAAGAAAACAAACTTTTTTGCTCATGTATGTTTTCCTGCCAATCTTTAATATTCTTATGTTTTAGTAAAATGTTGGCTATTCTACTAATATTCACGTTGGTAAGTGTAGAAACGACTGAGCGAAGCTAAAATTTCGAAACCCTATATCTGAGATACGGAAAAAAGGAAATCAAGCAAAGAAGCAAAGCAATATCCCGCCTAAAATATAATTTTTGCGCTTTTTTTGTAACCTCGCTTAATAGGCTTCTCGCGTTTCCCCTTTTCTAATATATAATATGGTATTATAGATTTATTTACAAGCAGAAAGCCTCATTGTTCAATTTTATACTAAGGCAATTTTATATGTTGTATAGGAATATTTGTTCTTTTTTAGTTTGGTTTTGCTTACCTGGACTGAGGCACCGTTTGCCGCACCCGTAAGGACAGCATAATTTGGGTGAAACACACTCAGAGTTGGAAAGACAATTAGCCTCCGAAAACTGGCACGTAGTGATTATTCCGCTTGTGTCAGGGCAACTTCCTAGTGCAGGGTCTCGTAAAGGTTGGTCTAAGTCTTAAAATAGAATTACACAATCTTTTAGCCTTTAATTCTCTGTAAAGCAAAAGATAACAAACCTGGTCAAACTTGTCAGTTTCAAAAACCACGTAAATCGACATTCAAAAATAAGCGAAGTTGAATGGTATTAACTTTATGTACGTGGTTTATTCTAACTATAATTGGACGATGGGGAACGCTTTCTATTTCTTACATATTCAACATATTGAGTTTTAAAACAAAGAAGCCATTTGACGCCCCCTTCGTAACTACATACCTACCTTACTATCTACATATGATGACTGCTATGTACACCTTCACAGATGAAAGCCGTCTCACAAACTATCTATTTTTGCGTTCGTGAGCTCTCAAATGACTCTTAAGTCAAAAAGCGCTTTTGCAAGATCTAAAGCAGATGTAGCAAACTGATTCTGACTTCTTGGAGGGATTGATATTATCGAATTGTTGAATCTGATCTCTATGGACTATCTACATAAACTAACCTACTTACCTATCTACCTACAAACATAACTACTTGCTAACCTACCTACTGAACCATCTAATTACCTATCTACTTACCTAGCTACCTATACTTACCTAACTATCTACCTACCTACCTACCTACTTACTTACCTACCTACCTTCTTACCTGCCTATCTACCTATACCCAACTCTCTACCCACATACCTAGCCACCTATAGCTACCTATCTACCTACTTACCTAGCCACCTATACCTTCTATCTACCTACTTACCTATCTACCTATACCTACCTATCTACCTACTCACCTAGCTACCTATACCTACCTAACTATCTACCTACCTACCTATTTACCTACCTAACTAGCTACATATACCTACCTACCTATCTACCTACCTAACTAGCTACCTATACCTACCTATCTACCTACCTAGCTACCTACCTACCTAGCTACCTATACCTACCTATCTATCTACCTAACTAGCTACCTATACCTACCTAACTATCTACCTACCTACCTAGCTACCTATACCTACCTATCTACCTATACCTACCTATCTACCTACCTACCTATATATCTACCTACATAGCTACCTATACCTACCTATCTACCTACTTACCTAGCTAACTATACCTACCTATCTACCTACTGACCTAGCCACCTATACCTACCTATCTACCTACCTAACAAGCTACCTATACCTACCTATCTACCTATACCTACCTATCTACCTACCTACCTAGCTACCTATACCTACCTATCTATCTACCTAACTAGCTACCTATACCTACCTAACTATCTACCTACCTACCTAGCTACTTATACCTACCTATCTACTTATACCTACCTATCTACCTACCTACCTAGCTACCTATACCTACCTATCTATCTACCTACCGAGCTACCTAAACCTAGCTATCTACCTACTTACCTAGCCACCTATACCTACCTATCTACCTATCTTCTATCTACCTAGCTACCTATCTACCTAAACCTACTTATCTACCTATACCTACCTATCTACCTACCTACCTAGCTACCTATACCTACCCATCAACCTACCTACGTAGCTACCTATACCTACCTATCTACCTACTTACCTAGCTAACTATACCTACCTATCTACCTACTGACCTAGCCACCTATACCTACCTATCTACCTACTTACCTAGCCACCTATACCTACTTATCTACGTACCTACGTAGCTACCTATACCTACCTATCTACCTATTTACCTAGCTAACTATACCTACCTATCTACCTACTTACTTAGCTACCTATACCTACCTATCTACCTATACCTACCTATTTACCTACCTACCTAGCTACCTATACCTACCTATCTATCTACCTAACTGGCTACCTATACCTACCTAACTATCTACCTACCTACCTAGCTACCTATACCGACCTATCTACCTATACCTACCTATCTACCTACCTACCTAGCTACCTATACCTAACTATCTACCTATACCTACCTACCTAGCTACCTATGCCTACCTATCTACCTACTTACCTAGCTACCTATACCTACCTATCTATCTACTTACCTAGCTACCTATACCTACCTATCTATCTACCTACCTAGCTACCTATACCTACCTACCTACCTATACCTACCTACCTACCTATACCTACCTATCTACCTACTTACCTAGCTACCTATACCTACCTATCTACCTACCTACCTAGCTACCTTACCTACCTATCTATCTACCTACCTAGCTACCTATACCTACCTAACTTTCTACCTACCTACCTACCTACCTACCTATACCTACCTAACTATCTATCTACCTAGCTACCTATACCTACCTATCTACCTTCCTACCTAGCTACCTATACCTACCTTGCTATATATCTGCCTACCAATCTTTTTACCTACCTACCTTCTAGCCTGCATCCTCCATCCAACTTACCACCTTTTTACTTATCTTACTTCCTTTCTGTCTACCTACTTATCTTTCTTTTATCAGTTTGCCAATATTGTGATTAGGGAAGATGGCGGACTCAAAGGAAAATAGCTCTGCAATAATACAGAAATGGATAAAAGACCTCTTGCAAACCCAAAAAAATTACATCTACTATTACAGTTGTTATATGGTATACTAGTATTATAGTGAATTTTTTTGTGACTGCTTTTTTCTCTTTATTTTATAATACTGAAATATATATTTTTTAATCTTGTCTGGCTTCATTTCCCCCTAAATCTTGTAAATACTATAAAACTTAACTTTTGAGCTATAGATGCAGAAACACCCACTTAACCTTTTAGGTTGTTAATTTATGCATCTACTATTTAGTCTAAATGAAATGTAGTTATTGTACATCACTATGGTAATTTATAAATAGTTGTAGGGGGAAATAAAGAATCTTAACTTTGAACCTGTCTGTGTGCCTGTCTTCTTTTCAGTCTGTCTGTCTGATTGTCATCTAGTTAATTTATCTTTATACCTACCCAAATACCTACTACACAAGCATAAATAGATATTTCATTTGTATTTTATCGTTTACCTCTACATTTGCAAATTGGGCAACCCCTAACCATCACTTTTCCATAATTGCACTTTATCTTACAAACTGGAGGGCATGGTCGATCTGTAGGGAGACAATAACAGGTACAGAAGCATTATTGGAATTTACTGACAAGTTAGTGACAAGTACTGACGATAAGCTTAGCTTAGTCCTTCAATCATTTTCAAGTGTTCTGTTTGAATAATCTTATACAGTCTTTTATACTTCTCGATTTAACAGTCAGAATTGTGAAACACCTTCTTCAATTGTGCTGAAGTGCCTTTTCTTTGAATAAGGGGTTGTTAAAAGGGTAAAACGAAATTTGTATTACAGATACACCTTCTAAAGCTACACCATTTTGTCGAATAATGACTTTAAATGACATCACTAAGTTTGCGTTTGTCATACTTGAAAAGCTATGCAATCATGGAAACGTCAATTTCCGTGCTAAAATAAGCCAAAGGTACACAGATTATTTTAATTTATGCTTCTAGAAATCTTATGAATATTTCATTGACTCGTTTATTGTTTACCTCTACATTTGCAAAATGGGCAACTGTTAGCTATCAAATTCCAGTATCTGCAATATAGATAACAGCCTGGAGGGCATGGTTGATCTGTAGGGAGACAATATCAGGTAAAGAACTATCATTGTCAATTTCTGACAAATCGAATGCATGTAGATATTCCTAATTAATTTCTTAAACTCGTCCTTTGACCATTTTTAAGTGTTCTGTTTGAATTGTTTTTAAGTCTTTCTTACTTCTCGATATAACAGCCAAATTGCTGCTGACTTCAAAATCATCAAATATATCCTTTATTTGCTTCCGAAACCTGCATACGTGAAGGGTGTAGAAATTACAGGTAAAAAACTAGGATGTACGTACAAAATTACAGTATACTTGTTCCCTTAGCCACCGGAAACGTCTATCATTGTATAGTGTTAAATTATTAACATTTTAGAATCTTTTTTCCACAAATGCTACGGCTACGCGTTCAAGTGCAGCGGGCAAATTCAACAAAGGGTTAAACTACCTCGCGAAATCTGTAATCAGGATATAGAGACATTACAGATAGGAAAAACTAGGATGTACAAAGCTTCGAGTCTATTTAAAGCACTACTGAAACGAAATTTTCAAACTAGTTATAAAAGATCTAAAACTATAGTTTGACCCAGATAACTTCTGCTTAGATAGTTGTAATTACCAGTTTTAAAATAAATTTACGAGGAGGAAATGCTTACTTTTGTGCCAAAGCTGCGAAAACCTTTTAAGCTCGTTAGACATGTATGATATCAATTGATTTGAAAGGCGGGAGATCAATCGCATTTTCCCGGTCAAGTTCATATGATGATGGCAAAGTTTGCATGGCTGGTGGGCCATTGTTTGAGCAAAAAACTCACTAGTTCACTGTAAACGCTAGTAAAGAGCAGCTTAGGGCCCTTCAAACCATGTGAAGTCATAAATCGTTGTCGTATGCTATGAAATTTATTTGAACTGAACGAAAATTAATATTATTTTGAAAGATTATTTCATGGGCTCAAAACGGTTAGGTAAACACTTTTATCCTTTTACAGTCAAATAGAAGTGTTAAAAAAGCCCTTCGAGTTATAAAAGTACCAACTACAAAAATAGCTTCTGAGTAGCACTTTAACAATTAGAGTTTTCTATGGCTATTAGATTCATAGAAAACGACAACAAGTAGTCAAATTGTTTTGGCAGAAACCAGCTAGTATACAGCCTTTGAATTTAAACCGATAAAAACAAGTGCTTAAAGAATCCGCCATTATTTCGTTTGTTTAAAAGCACCCGCAGTCTTGCTTATAGCTGTCTATCGCTCATTGGAGAAACTCTGCTAGTGGTCTATGGCAAATCTTGCATTCTGTACTACTGGCTACTGTACTAGTAGTCTATTAGCCGATAGACGGCGAGTAGAGAAAACCCGCGATTTTTCAAAATGGCGGCTTTTTCTGCGATCTGTTTTCAAGAAGTGACAGAAGAACTTCTAAAAGAATTGGTTGAGAGCTCAGTGCCAGCTAAGACAAAAAAGTAACAAAATAAAAATATCAGCCAATAGAAAACGAGCACGAGTGAAATAAGACAGTGAATAGGTTAGAGGGTCATATTGCCGCATTCGTGATAATTGGCTTCTAATTATAATGACTAGCTATTTTTAACCTTTAACTTAAACCTTAGACTGTTCACAACTGAAACTTACTTATAAATACCAAGAACCAAATTTGTGATAGTATCACGTTCCGTAGTTGGCAATTTTTACTGAAACACTTAGAAATGTCAAACTGACATATAATTGAAAATTTGTTTTCGGGAGTTTAAAGAGATTTTGTAAAGCACCAATTTAAGCTTACGCTTCTGACTCCCTTACTTCAATCATTTCGAACATTTCAGAAGCTAGAATGAACTTAAAGGTGTCGCACAAAAAACAAATTAAAACGAGATTTTTTCGTTACTTGAAACACGAGTTGCAGCCATCAGAAACGGACAGGAAAGGACACGTTCCGTCACAAAACTAAGACATGAAGGGGAGATTCAATTTGACGCTGCGGGGTTAGAATAGAGCAAGATGCTAAGACAAGATATACGAACAAGTTTTGCGCGTCGATCTCGCAATGCCCACACAGTCACCCTTACTATGGTGTGTGGTCTTCTTAACAATGTTCTTTTCCTCGAATCTAAAGTAAGTTTACGAAAGTCTGTTGATTTAAACAGGATCTACAAAAACTAGTTAGCGACAACTAGATCTTTTATACTTACCTCGTAGCAATGAACTGCCTTGAGCAAGGCTCTGCAATGTTGAACTTGAAATATGAGTGAAAAAGAAAACATTTTGGAGGAAATTGTAGTTACAACCTCGTTGTCCAAAAAAATACAACACAAGAAAATCAATTTTATTTAGTACCTAATACATTAATAAGAATATTAATTTAATTTGGCAACTAATGCAATCATTAGAACAGAAAAGTTTACTTTAAAGTTAATATATCACAATCATGGAACAAAAGTTATTTTTATCTTTATAACATAGAGGGCAAAATTACTTCGAGCTAATTGGATAACAGCCGGGGCATTTTTTCTTAATTCAGGGCAAAATTACTTAGCGCTGATTGGTCGCTGGTACACTTCCGAAGATTTCCGAACGTTTCCGAACATCTCCGAAGATTTTCCAGGTTTTTTAAAAAAATCATAAAAATGCCTTAAAGGAGCTGCTCCACGCTTCGGAGTACTGGGTTCTAGTTGACACTTGATTTCGTGTTGGGTGATGTGAATAACTTTTCAAGTTCAAGCGGAGGAACAACAAGCGGTCGCAGAGCAAGTGTAGTCGTCTTCTTTGGCATCGAATTCGTCGTTTTGGCTTCCGTTTTATAAAAAAAGGACAAGCTACAGACTATCAGTTGTCATTTTTTAACAGTTTTGTTCTGGCTATTGGTGAATTTGTTTGTGGCGGTCATGGGTTGCCGGCCTTCGACCTTGTAAAGTGTCAACAAGCCGTAGACAAATTTGAACCCAGTACTCGGAAGCGTGGAACAACCCCTTTAAAAACGATTTCAAACCTCTTCCGAACAATTCCGAAGTTGCAAAGATTTTGTTTCATTTGGGAGTTTAGTTAAGCAACGCTTTCTCGTACGATCCCGCGGAGAATGAAGAATTTTGCCCTCGATGTCATAAACATGTAATCGCCTGGTTCCTCGTAAAATTTAGGATTCATATCACTTGTGTTTTCAATTTTTCCCAAATTGCCCTCGTTGCGAAGCGACTCGGGCAATTTTAGAAAAAGTTGAAAACATTCGTGAAATTGATCCTTAATTTTACTCGGCCCCATGCGATTACCTATACTTAAAGTAACTCTTTTTGCCGCTCAGATTATTAAAGCTTTTCAAATATGCAAAATACCGAATTTGTAACTAATAGGAAGAATTCATAATTTGATATATCACGAAATAACAACTTTGAATTACAAGACCAATGACACTGAAATTTTGCACAAATAATTGACGATAACACGAACATAAACACATGTTCTAGAGACAACTGTTTTTCTTTGGATTTTGCCCCATTGAGTTCCTCTCATCACCTGAGACTTTTGTAAGTTGCATACTTCAAAACCCTAAACTGCTCAACAACAAAAAGAATAATTTTAACTAAATAAACTTTTTCAATTAAGAAATCAAACATGTTCTCCGTTCCTTCATAGCCTGGTAAAAACCAAGGCGAACGTTTGGGAGAATTAGAGCAGATCAGTGAAA
>JAOBRD020312708.1:0-21742 GCA_027575215.2 Hydrozoanthus sils | reverse complement strand
GGGGTCAGGAGTTTTTTCATTAAAACGCAGGGGAGGGCCAACACTTTTTTTGAAAAAAAATACCAAAATTCCCAAGCCCCACCCCCCAAGAAAAACGTACCTTCCCTTAGAACCTGAAGTTGCGCACTGTTGTACTTTGTCATAGTAAAGTGTGATATTCTACTCCAACGAAGGACTACAGTCGAAACATGAATATCTTTTATTTTCGATAAAACAATAATACAGCATCTCGGTTTATCAAAGAAGTTGCCTCACAAAGAATATTTTTCGTGTTTTTGTCACCGACACGAAGTTCAGTGCTGGTGGTTGTAGGTTATTTAAAAAACTGATTTTGCTAATTTCGATAGGTTTCATGAAGAGGAAGAAATGCTTAAGGAATGGAAAGAAGCTTGCGGTAGGTACAAAAATGATTGTTAGTCTGATAATTATTAGAAATTTATAGAAGGTAGTTTTTGAAGAGTATTTTTTAAAGTCAGCAAGTAAAGCTTGTTTCAAATGCCGTGCTACAGTTCTGCTAAGCTCGAACCTGAATTTAGAAAACCTGACTTGTGATCCCAGGGTCGCAAATTCGAGCCCTGGCCAGACCACTGTGTGGTGCTCTTGAACAAGACACTTTACTCGACTTTTTCCAGTCAACTCAGCTGTATAAGTGAGTACCAGCTTCTGTCTTCTGTCCAGGAGGAGTTAAAGACTCTCATCCGCTTATATAGCGCTAGGGAAACCATAGACAAGCGCCGATCTAATGGGCCGTATTGTCTCAAGAAAAGATTTATCTTTTTTTAAAACTGTGCAAAGTAACAATCTTGACAAACCGTTGAACAGGTTTCATCGTGGCAGAAGTTCTGGGTTGGATTACGTGGGGCACTACTCTATTATTACCTCCCGAAGCATCGACACATTGGAACAAAAGAGAGATCTGCAGTGAGTGATTTGTTTTAAGCGCTTTAAGTTTAACTCACAGTTCTCTAATTCTAGTAATGTCAGTAAACTTCCAAATATTTTATGATGTTGTTGATGGTAGTTGCAGTATATAATAAAATGATAGCGATAATAACAGTAGCAGTATTTGTAACAGTAATAGTAGTAGTAGTTGCCAAAGAGTCAGCCGAGAGGGGAGATCCCGAGGACCTACGTAGCGGCTGTTTCAGGTAGGGGAGAGGGAGCTGGTCACCATGGTAAACGCGCGAGCAAAAGGAAGAGCTGGGTAGAGGCTCTTTTTTCGCTGGCGTTCAAGTCTGATGGCGGTTTTCTCGATTGACGCATTGTTTCTCCCCTAATAAACCAGCCACTACTCAGGCTATCCTGAGGCTGACAAGGTAGCACTTATAGAGCGGTTGCTTTTATGTAAGCATTCAGGTAAGGGAAGAATTATTTTCGACTGTAAGGTAATGTAATGTTATAATGTAATTTATAAAATAACCCAAACAGTACGCGTGCTGAGATTGGTCGAAAAACTGTCGTTTTTGTGCCGATAAACCACAGCTAGAAAGCGAAAAACGTTAGTTTCCCTTTTTTGTTTCGAAAAAAATGGCCGTCAATAATGACAAATTTCCGATAATTTAACTCGAAAACGAACGAGGAGACTCAGAAAATGTATAGCTAAGTTCAGCAACGAGATAATGAAAAAAAAAACCTGAAATTGAATTTAAAGTGCAAAAGTGCGAATTGATCGATCGATGAACAGTTAGAAAGTATCAAACATCACAAGAAAAACAAACCAAAAAGGCAACACAGTGAGCCGTAAGTGTTGTTACGGGTTTGTCGAGACAAAAGAAGTCTTCTTTCATTTAAACTACAATGAAATGAAATAGCTAAATCACAAAAAAGCAGTGCCGTGTACCAAAGCGCTAGCCGTCCTGCCGTCCATTCAACAACTTTGCGAGTGCAGCAATGTCCTTTCTGTGGGGCTTTGGTGATAGCAAGCCCCACTTAACTCATGTTAAAACTGCTATAAATGAACTAAGGCCTCCACTACAACAGCTGCAAGTTCCATTAGTCAATACGGCCACAACACAGCTTTGTTCAACCACATGTTTTCTTCTTGCCAAATTGAAAATGATACCATCTACGCTTACGAACCATAAACTGGCGTGTGATCCCGGAACAGTGGTTTCTGGCCTTTTCTTTTTGAAGAGAAAACTTACTTTCAATGTACTTTACAAAGATAATGTCATCTTTGTTCAACTAATCGATTTTTCTCTTGTTGAGATAGTTTTAAAAACTTTCTTAATTTGCGGTGGGTGGACAGCGAGTTGAGATTCGGTCTGCGCAATTGTTTTGATTGGCCGTTTTGCTTGATTTGCTGCATCTCGGGAGAATTGAGATTTTCTCGCCTTCGGCTCGGGATTTACAGCTTTTCTCGTGTTCTCCCAATATCCCGCGTGGTTTATTACTGTTATAACCCATAGAAAAGTATGGTTTATTGCTTAAATAACAAACAGTAGGAAATACGTGTGAACCAGTCGACCGTTCCGAGAAAGACGGCGGCTGTACACTTTTCCTTACTCGCTAAAATAAACCCAGGGAAGGCAACAGTTGGTAAAACTCTTCCTTGTATTAACAACACTGTGTGTGTCAAATCTGAGGGTTACAGATTCTCACATTGGGTTTTTATGGGCAATTTTAGACGTTTATGCGCTGGGAATTGTGGGTAAATGTACAGGCGTAACCGTGGGTTGCAGTGTTTGGGAGCGGGAACTAATCTTGATGACGTTAAAGTTTTCCAGTGTTTCTCGTTGGCACCTAGCGGAACTTTTTAATTCTCTTACGAAGAGGTTTACCAGTAGTAATTGTTTAATCGACAGTTTAAGAGAAGCCCACACAAGGTGGTAGAGATTACAGAATGGCAGGTCACGCTGCAAAGCGATAGTTATCATGACATCTTTCACCTAGCAGATAATGCCACAGGTATGAGTTTAGTATGACTTTGATTCCCTCTGATAACCGGTAATTAGAGGGTTGTGGGTTCGATTCCCATCATTGACTCAGAAATGTTTTTATATGATCACTTCAACTTGAGGAGAGCTCCTTTTCCATCTTTGAGAAGTATTTTGTAACACATTTTTTATGGTTATCTTGACTCTCTCAGTTCCAGTTTTACTGGTAAATTCTCCCAACTAGATACCATACTTTTCATTGAAAAAGTTTGGGAGAATCTCGCTTTTCATCTTCAGTACTTGGCTTTGTTTGATCAATTGTCATTTTCTCATTACCAAACGCCTTGTTTTGTATGTGTTATGCAAGGAAAAGTTGGATGGTGATAACTGACTTGGACTAAAGGGGTTAACTAGTCACCCAATTAACTCCATACAGTTTGCTATATGGGCAGTTTGAGAGAAAATTTCAGGGTTCGTACGAGCCGAGGAAATCCTGGAAAACCATGGAAAATTTTTGAAGCCCTGGAAATCCCTTGAAACCCCTGGAAAAGCTCTGGAAAAGCCCTGGAATTTTTTTCTTAAGCCCTGGAAAATTTCACTGAACTTTATTGAAAAAAATAAATGATGCATTTTTTCATGTAAAAATTAAGATTTTAGACTTAGTTTTTGCATGTCGGTATTACATTAAGTTCAATGAATACGAATTTTTACGACCTTTTTAAACTACTAAAACGTTGTCGAAACAGGTGATTTGGAACGTTATTATTTTTATTCCGGGTTTAAAGAACCCTAAACGAAAGAACAGCCCTGGAAGACCCTTGAATTTTGAAATTCTTAAGGTGTACGAACCCAGAAATCTTTTTATTTTAAAGATTCGTATTGGCTGTTTAAATTTCATGTCTTCAAAACCAATGAAATTGTTTTGTGTTGACATCTGACGGAGAAAATTGATGTTGATTTAAATATTTTTTGTTATAGGAAACTCTTATAAATTTCATGCTGGGTCCAATTCCAAGGCGTTAATGTGGTACACGTGTATTCAAAAGGCTGCGAAGTACAAACAACAAAAGGTTAGAGATGCCATCATTACTTTTGTTTACAAGACTTGTTGTCAGCTAAGGTTAAGGTTGACTCTCAGGTTGAGTTCATGAATTGATCTTTTTTGCCACCATATATACTGGGTATTTAGTTTACAAAGGCTCAGCTATGCCGTGCTGACGAGGCCCAAGAAGGCCAATACAGCTGTCCATAGCCGCTAATACTTAGGCTCTTATTATTCTCAGGTCCAGTATCAGGCTTAGTTTCTTCAGACCCGTGAAGTCATAGTGCCATTTTACTGGCTTTTTTTTTAATATAACATTATAGCGCATGCGCAACACTGTTGTTGTTTATTTTATCGCCAGCCATATCTCACAAGCATTATACATTTACATTATTTATGTACTTCTTTGATCGTAAACAGATACCACAAAACTTGATATCTTTTGAAGAAAGTGAAGAGAATCGGCTGACACCTGATATTAGCTGAGCAAGATATCCAAGGTGCTTTGACAGGGTACGACAGAGCTGTCAACCCAGAAGAGAATGTGCAGTCTGCATGGTACACCACAACTAAGTGTGACGTCACATAGAACTGCTGGAAACCACTTTCAATCACAGGGCCATCAATAAGTCACTCAAGCAAAAATCACAACAAGTCTTAACCAATCCAGTTTGAAAAACGGAAAAAAAATTAAAACCAACAATTTTCCCATGTTGGCATTTTCTTTTAACATTTTCGTTTGCATGTTGCTGTCTATATACATGCTGTTTTCTTACGGGTACCGCGATATGGACAAGGAGGAGTGATTTGTTACAAGTGCCACCATATAGACAAGGAGTTATTTCTTATGGGTACCGCCATAATTATATAGACGAGGAGTAATTTCTTACGGATTGACGAGAAGGAGTGGTTTCTTATGGGTACCACCATTTAGATGAGAAAGAGTCGTTCTTGCATCTTGTCATAGAAAATTTTACATACGATTTTATATTTCGTTGCAGAAGTTCATATTTTAGCATAGATTT
The DNA here is from genome assembly GCA_027575215.2 of Hydrozoanthus sils. Classification (NCBI taxonomy): domain Eukaryota; kingdom Metazoa; phylum Cnidaria; class Anthozoa; order Zoantharia; family Hydrozoanthidae; genus Hydrozoanthus; species Hydrozoanthus sils. The sequence goes on along the minus strand of JAOBRD020312708.1, from coordinate 16,799 downwards.
AAGTTACTTCAAGATCTAAAAAAGGTTATTAGTTGTAGAGAGCAAAGAACACAACAAAGAAAAGTTATTGTGATATGGATTTTTTAAAGTACCAACACTTCAAAGTTGAGATTTGGAAGTCCCAGACTTTCAATGGAATTTTAGGTTTTTTGATTAAGAATTGATCCTCATTCCCTCATACAATTTCTTTGCAGTTTATTTATTTATTGCTAGTGTGTCAGTCAGAGAGTTCGTCTCTATCTCGTTTATTAACCTTATCCTGCTAGGTTTTTAAAAATCAAAGCAACAAAAGCACAACAAAATTGCAAACTTCGGAATTTGTCGAAGCAATTGACGTTTTCAGAATCTACTTGGAAAGACAAAAAAAAATGAATGGTCACTTTGAGTGGTTTTAAAGTTAGAAAATTTTTAGTTTTTGCAGAAACCTTTTTTAGCAGGATAAGGGTAACAGACACTGGATTAAGCAATCAGTTCAACTGCAGCAACAGCGTCAAAAGCTGTTGCATCTGTCACGGGTATTTTGCAAATGTGACACGGTTTGCACTCGAGAGCAGAATATCGAAGAATATTTATAAATTGAAACTAAAATTTTTGATTATAAATTGAAACATGAGACTGAGTTTTCCCTTAGCAGACTGAACTTATATTAAGTTTCTTGAACCGAACCTGGTTCGGTTTTGAATAAGCTGAGATTTTGATGGCAAGCCAGTGTTTTGATACCACCAATTTTTTTGTTAAAACGTAATTCGACCAGGTAATATTTATGGCAGTTATTTAATTGAAATTGAACCCATATTACAAATAATTTATTTTAAGGATTTGACCTTGTACTTGGTTTAACCCTTTCAGTTATCAACATCTAACTTTTCCTTACTTAACACGAACAAAATATGTCTCTTGGTACTGAGAGAATTAGAAAGTTTGTTTTAAGAATTCTTTGTATGTGCAGTTATATATGGAATTTGCAGTTAACCCTGGCCAGTCCCAGTAAGTTATCAACATATAACTTCTCTTTGATAAAATAAGACATTTGGCACTTAGAAAAATGAGAATTGATTAAACAAAGTGAAAAAATGAAGATGAAAAACAAAAATCTCCAAAATTAATTCCATGAAAATTATAGGCTATAGGTAAGAGAACTTACCAATACAACTGGGGTTTATTATGACAAGGGGTTTTTCTAATCCCTGTTCTTTCGACATGACGCTGAAATAGTCGGTTAATAATGAAAGTGATTGTACAAATTATAACCAGGCATTTATTGCTTTTTAGTATTTTGTTTTGGATGTGGAGGGGTCCCAATTTATAGTAAATTTCGAAGCAAAGTATGTATACTGACTTCTGTGTTTCTTGATGTTATTTAGTAGTAGTGTTATTTCGGTAGCTCTATCACATCACAGTGACGTCATGAGGGAAGAAAATGAAATTTCGAAGAAAATTACATATCGGGAAAAAGTAGGATTCGTGATGACGTTAATAAAAAAGATGAACAACAGTCTTTTCATTACTATTATAATTTCTGTTTGCTCCGAATTTAAAGGCTTTTAAAATCAGGTAATAATGACATCAGTAGGATATCATTACCGAGAAAACAAAACTGCTAACCTCCAGACCTCGACGTTTATTGCTTTAACAATGAAAAGCTTAAGTTCGAATTTTCCAGTTGAAAATTCCAGGAAAAACAAAAATCATCTTGCTGATGTTCATTATTTTATAGCCCTGAAGTCCTTTTCGAAATTGAATTTCCAAGAAAAGCAAAACACACGTTAACCATCTCGTGAATGTTCATTACTTTTATTTAATGAGCCACGAAATCCACTTACCATCTCTTTGATGTTCGTTACTTTAATATAATGAGCCATGGAACCCATTTCGAGTTTGGGATCTTTACAAGATTCAAGATTTCCAAGAAAGCAACGCACTTAACCATCTTGTTCAATGCTCGATGCTTTTTTTTACAAGATTCAAAATTTACAAGAAAAACAAATATAACACATATTGTTGAGGTTAACGTTTAGTGGTTTCTCATAGTGTGGCATGGAATTTCGACACTCTGAATAGGATCGGAAGGGATCGTTTTATTGCTCTTTCTGGAAATACCCATGTATTTTTCCAAACCTTTAAACGGCGTAATTTCTTATTAGGTTAATTCTCGTCTAGTACTTGAGTTGAACATCACCTGCTTGGGACTGCTTTGCAGTAGTGTAAGACGGGAACACTCAGAGAGGGAAAAAACGGGAATTTATGGTCGGATTTCAGCTTATGTCAAATAAACCTTCTTTATTTATTTATTTATTCATTCATTCATTCATTCATTCATTCATTCATTTATTCACTCATTTATTTATTTATGTAACGTTAACAAACAAACTATTTCAAACCAAAACACCTTCGAGACACAAAACAGAGAAACCTTTGTCTCAAACAACCAATCAAACAACAGACAATGGGTGCTCAGTAGACTTAGAATGGAGACAAAGCGTATTCAGTACTAGTAGAAGGTATGGGTGTTCAATGGGGACAAAGGGCGTTCAGTGGAAGGTATAGGTGTTCAATCGAGACAAAGGGTGTTCAGTAGAAGGTATGGATATTCAATGGAGACAGAAGGTGTTCGGTAGAAGGTATGGGTGTTTAAATAATGGACGGAGTTTGGTCACCAAGCATCACGTCAAACTATGAAATCAATTTTGGTCAGTTAGGAGGGCGAAAAACAACCGACGGCGAAAAAGGGACCGCAGAGGAACTCGCTACGTTTCATAGCTTCGCTCTTCGTTCCAGTCGCGGCTTCACTGCCCGTTATTTTTTCCCTTCAATATTGACTTAAACGTCAAGCTACGCTGGACACGGTACTCAGTACTTCATTCAAGAAGGGGAACAAATGATTGTGTTCTACAAAACTCGAGAGTCAAGTCCCGTGGTGTACTTTGTTTTACAATTGTCAATCCCGCAATCCCTAACCTTTATTTACTCCCATACTCTATAGTTTTATTCATATCAGCTAAAAAAACAACATCTGTACAAACATTTAGAACCACAAGATCGAGTGACGCAGCTAGGACGACAGCAGTTTTTAACATTTTTGTTTTACGACACAGTTTCTAGTTTCTTCTATTAACTGTCGCGTCGCGAATAAATTCTAGATCTCGTGTATTATAAACAGGAGCTTTCCTATTTCCGGTTGTTTGTATAAATGGGGGGTTATGTTAATGTGAGGAATGGGTCAGGAGTATCAGGGACTGTAATCTACGGAATCACGCGAAGGACATAGCTCGCGCGAGGAGTTACTGGCAGAGGTGCCAGGAAAGTACCATTTTTATTTATTAACGTTCGCTACGGAGGTGCAACATGGTTTAACGCTTAGTAGTCAACTTCTTTCTCTGTTCACTCTCCCTTTCTACTGTTCTACCAGACAGACTATTCATGTCTGTACACTTTGAGAGTTCTATCTTTAGACAAAATTACCTAATGAGCTTGGCCGCATAGTAGGCCTAGTATTTTTTTTTATCTAATCGGGCAGGCAAGCCACACAAGATGTTTCTAAATTTTAGCCTGCGTGGCGGTTGTTTTTTATGGGAGAGGCAAAGTGTCAATTGAGCGGGCCGCGATGTTATACGCGCGAGCAACAGACCTTTTCTTCCCTCGCGCGTTCAAGTCTCAAGATGACATTCGGTCTAAAATACAGCCAATACGAAGGCTATCTAAATTTATAGGCTCTCTGAAAAACAAGTCTTTCTCAGACTTGTACGTTACATCAACAAAACCATATCTGCAGTATTGACAGTTCCCAGTTTCACATCAAGCTATTAGATTTGTCTAGTTTGAAGTGAAATCCATTCAATAAACGTTTTGAAATATAAACTTTTAATAAATTGTTTCGTTACATGTGCATTGTCTGGATTTCCAGTCAAGGAATCACTCAGTGGGACCTGTTGTTTAAAGGCCGATTTGCACTAACCCAGATTTAAATTTCCTACCTACGTTCTTGTTTACAGCCTTACAGAGACTGATTTGAGCTGTGATTTTGGAATTGGCAAGTTTTTTCCGTGGAAAATAATAATTCAAACAGTTGGCCTTTCCTTATTAAAGGAGAAAATTACTGCTTAAATCCAGTAGGGTCCCCATTCAGTTGTCCGTGATCGCATTGGAAAGTGAAAAATTGTGCCCAAAACTCGATATTTTAAGGTCGTATTAGAGTTTTGCTGTTATAAGTTTTGCTTTAAGTTGTGATATACAACAAGCAACCTTATATCGATCATTTCCGGCGGAAATGGACATACACGGAAAGTGTTTTTGTTACGTCACAAAGATGTTATTTTCCCTTCTTGATCGAAATGGAGGAAAGCCAATCAACAACAAGTATTTTCTTTGTCACGTGATCTACATCTGATCAAAACAAAGAGTCGAGGCAAAAAGAAAATTTGGTGGGAAAGGAGAGACTTTTCGAGCTGAAAATTTCGCTCCCAAAACGAATTGTTACAGTAAAATCTTGATACAGAACATAATATAACAATGGGTAGAGTATTTCTGGATCATCCCGGAGGAAGTCGCCTATATTCTTGTGCGAATTGTGACACAGTATTGACGAATCGCTCCGAACTGATGTCGATGGTTCGTACACTATGTTATGATTTGTGTTTTGTTTTGGGTTTATTCTTGAGTTACTTGTTCTTTAATAGCGCCTGCTTCGATAACTAAGCATATAAGTTAAAAAGAGAACTCAATTTTCTTTCCCACTGTGTTTTCTTTTATACCAGAAATACCTACGAAAGTAAAATCGGGTTTTCAGCGAGGCATTGTGAAGTATCTTAAATGGCTTTAAGCTCGCAACACATAAACCAAATATGAAGATTATACTGCGATTTGCATACGTGCATTATTATGCCATGTGTAGTTTAGAATTTCTTTTCATATTGAGCCGCATATTCTGTTTGATTTTGCTTTAAACATTTGTTGCACGTAGCTGAATCGGATTTCAGAGGCTAAACAGTAACTTTGTTATCCTAAAAAATTAATGTTAAAAAAGATAATTTTAAGAGCTTTTGAGGTTATGAATTCCTCTTATTGTTTATTTTACTGTACTTGTTTTTGCGGAATGTTATCACCAAAGAAAAACAAAAAGCGCTTAGATTCTGCCGTTCAAAAATTTAATAAGAAGCGATATTTCTGCAGAGTCGCTTTGTCTATTTGAGCTGCCCAGACATGAACGATTCCAGTTGGGCTCAAAGTGAAATTCTAGAACTAGCTGGCAGACAGTCAACTTAGTTATTTTGTTTTATTTGTGATTTGATATTGTTTACGTGTCACTGGGAGGGATTCATTAGTTTCACGATGAGTTCCCTATATTGGTATAATTAGTTTTCCGGCTAAATCCAAAGTGTTCGTATGTTCATAAAATCATCACTTCACCGATCGATTTTTATTGCCATTCCATTTCATATCTTACCAAATGTTGAACGGGGTATATGTGTTAGTAAATAAGATCCCAAAAATATATAATATTATAAGAACTGAAGATTATATATAAAAAGGGGCTAAAAATAGTTTATTTTGAAGGATAAGGTCCTTTTTAAAAACTTGGAAACTAGATATTTAAACTAATAATTAAAGTTGAGATGGCACATTTTAATGTCTCTGTTGATATTAAATTTATTGTACTGTTTCTACAGAGATTTACTGGTGCCACTGGGCGGGCTTTTCTTTTCCGAAAAGTGTAAGTATTTTTGTGATCTTAAATATCAATAACCTTGCTTAGCTCAATTTTTGGCAGCATTTGATTATTTTCCCTCATGTTCAGTTTTGTGCAGCTTTATAGTGAATATTTTGATTAAACTGCAAATTGTATTAATCTTCCTCTGGGAACAATTTGTCTGTAGTACTTTTAGCACTGAGTTATTGCTGCGAGCGAAGCGAGTAACAACACTGTTACAGTCCGTTGTGGGATTTCTGTGTTGCATGATAGTAGTCTATCTCGTGAGTGGGAGCTCGAGGGCGATGATTTTAACGTCTGCAGTGTCACAATATCATACGTCATCAGCGGTAGTACTCGCAGCACTTTACTTTTGATAAAAACTACTAGTATAATTACTTTATTTGTTGTGAAAGTTTCTATTTGCTTATTTGTGTCAAAATAATTATGAGTTTCAAGCAAGATATTCATCCCTTCAATATCTTTTTTCCGAATTGTTTTTATTTAGTTAGTATTCTGCAAAATTTGTCTTATCACAGGTCAAATTAAGTTTCTGATGCCTCTAAGATAAGTTTCTTTTATCAGACAGTTTTTTTATTACGTTATAATTTTACTGGTCATGTAACAATATACATAATTGAATGTAAGGCAAAAATCATCTCTGATTGTGTGTTTTAATTGTGTCAATATCAGTATGAATTCAACAGAATTTGTCCACTGCAAATTTATTTTTCACCTTGGATTTATTTTTATTTAAAAAACTGAATAAAATTACTATGTGGAGGTACACAAATTTTAACCCTTGGAAAGAAATTTTGGACTTTCAGCCCTCGAGGTACATACACCAACTGTGTTTCAATCCTAAAACAGGCATTTTGTGCCTTGAAGAAGCAGTTTTGCATGCCCACATATATAACTGACAAACTTATAAACTTGAGATACAGTTGACTTCATTTGATTAATTAAATTATTTAAAACAAGTGAAAATTTTCTGACTTTAGATCTTTATAGGTCTGGGTGAATTGTTTTTGAAAGGACTAGAATATACAAGAAACACATGTACAAGAGGTTTAAAATCTTGCAAGTGTATTTTTTCTATTTAGTTGTGTCATTGTTTGACTGTTGGTTGTTACTTTAAATGTAGTGTAGGCCTTAACTTATTTTAGCTTAGTGGATATAGACGATCCCATTGTCAACTTATAACCTGACTTATAATTAGATTTTATTTTGACTACCCCTGCAGATGTAATTTGTTGTTTAGTGAAGTGCAGGATAGAGTGATGGTAAGTTGGTATTGCTTTTTCATAAACTGAGATATATATAGAAGACATAACTGCCATATTTTATTTTACTTTTGTGCTTATGGTAAATGCTACATAATTGTAATTTAATGATTGAGATTTTTCCTTCAATAGCTGACCGGTAGGCATATGGTGAGGGATGTGTCATGCAAGAACTGTGAAGCAAAACTGGGTTGGATGTATGAGTATGCCACAGAAGAAAGTCAAAGATACAAGGTATAAAAACTGGAAACAATTACTTTCTATGGTGTTTATTAGGCCTTTCGGAAGCAGGGAGGGGAGGTGTAGGGCTGCCCAATAATTCGAGATAATTTTTTAATCAAACTCAGTTACCATATATTACATTAATTTTGAGTTTACTGAACACTGACTGCATTTCTACACTAACTATTATCACAGACCCTCTCTCCCCCCCATATCAGTTTTTGTTCCGACTTTTTAACAACAATAGGAATGGTATAAATTTGATTAATTGCCAAGCTAGATAACAGAGGTATTATGATGAAAAATTTAATCGGAGCCTTCTTTCCTTTGTACAGACACTTACTGATTTATCTGACACCTTCATGCTACAGAGATTTTAATTCTCATTTTGTAGGAGACTTTTGTATAATTTTAGCTTGGCCCACACAATTTAACAGAAATGTCCTTTATTTTTAAAGAAGAGTGGTTTTTGTATCATTGATAAAGAGTAAATAGGGTTGTTATTGTGTAGTTTGAGATGCTATGGTAAGTTTTAAGAGTTTTTACATTAGCCTGAGTTTTTACAAATTAAAGTGATGTGTTTTTGATTTTGAAGGAAGGGCGAGTGATTCTTGAAAGGGCCCTGGTGACTGAGAGTGAAGGGATTGAAGAAATTGGTGACTAACCAATGCCACTGAAATACAGAGCCAGTTTTTCCTGGGGCCGCTGAACATATAAATATATATATTTACAGAAAACCTTACACTCTCTATCAGTCAGCTTATCTGGCATGTTTTAGTGCCACCTTTTGTAACTTTTATATGCAACTTCAATCTGCCAGCTTATTCACATGTTTTTGCATGATCTGGGTCATTAGTTAGGTCACTCACCCAAGCATTTATTTCAGAATGTACATGTAGGTCTGATTATCTAGATAACTTTGACAATTTAATTGTTCACACCACTCATTTTTCTGATGTATTACATTGTATTTCTAAATTTACTGTTTAAAATGTAAACTAGATTGTTGCAGTAAGCTAAGAAAGTGTCTATGATAAGAAAAACAGGGGGGGTACTTTGGGGTAAAAAGGATGTGTAGAGGGGTGCTTGTTAAAAAATAGCCTAAAAAGTATCAAGCCATGAAAATCTTCACCCCTAAAAAAACTTCATAGCATTGGTTTTAAAAAAGGCAGAAGAAAACTGCATAAAAAAACATACTTGCTTTGTTAATTCACCCCTGAAAACGTTAACGTCTTTATATTAATTTCTAAATTGACTTTGGTTTTTCCATAAGAGTGTATACCAAACTGCTGCTAAAAAATATGTCAAGCACCTCTATCATACCAATGAGAGGAGTACCTCCATCCCCCTGGGATAAAACCTTTTCAGCCCTAGAAATGTCAAATGATGATGATGATGTAATGACACCTGTTGCTTGAAATTCACTCAACCTAAGAACCCATAGTTTTTATGCCACCAGTTTAGGGAAATTTTGCTATTCGTCTTCAGAAGTTTTAATTTCTGTTTATAAATGATTTATCAATCCTTTATTTCTCAGCATGAATTCAAAGTTTTTCATTTTGTATCACATATTCGAGGAGAAGCTAAGTTAGCTGTCAATGTTTGTCATTACTGGCTGCGGTTGAAAGGGTTTATCAGAGGCAATTTACCCATGCAGTACTTTAGGAACAAAAGAAGGTAGAAGAAATGGACTAAAACTAAAGTATTTTTGAATCTATCTTTGGTAGCAAAAGTGACATATTAGCTAAAGTTGTAACTTTGCTACAAGCATCAAAACTCATTTAGTACATACAAGGACTAGCTAGCTGATCTTGCTCAATCACTGTTGAAACTGAGTTTTTGCTGACACTCCAAACTTTAATCCTCAGTTCAGGTTACAGGACATTGTATATATATACTAGACAAGTGTAAATAGAATAAGAATTTTGCAAATAGGGGTATAAACAACAATGCTATTTATGACAATTGTTAAGCACTTTGTTTCAAAGTATTGCACTTAGTATATTTACTCTAAAAACTTAATTATTATGTCACAAACTAAATGATTATGCATTTTAGTAGGGATGTAGTAGATTTTGAAAAGGAATAGTATCATGGCATTTTTTATGTTTGCTAGCCTAGGAATGAGCCAGAAAGCTTAAGATAATTAAGGGCCGCATTCAAACTAACATTTAACATGATTATGATTTAAGTTATTAAAAGGTTAAGAAAAAAGGCAAAACATTTACATGAACAACTTCTTGAAAAATTAAGATTAACAGTTTTCTTCAAATGTCATGATAAAATTTCTTCTTTCCACCATTGGTATAGAAAGCTGCTTTTCTATTCAGCAGCAGAATTCTTGTGATATAATAAATGAGAAAATTGGTCAATACATGCTTCACTGACTATTTGATAGTTGCTTACTTTCATTAGTGAAAATAAAATTGCTGAGGCTTAAAGTGCATATTAAGTGAAAAATTTTGTCACCTCGGTGGATATCTAACTAAGACCTTGCTAAAATATGAAAAAAAAGAGGTCAAAACTTTTGTGAAAATCTTTTATGGTTCTTGAGAAATTAACATGTTTTTGTTTGATGACGTCACTTTGTTTAAAGGTAAATTTGCATTTTTAAAACAATCTGCCACCAATTCATAATCTTTGGAAGAGTTTTAGCCAGACCTGAATGATGGTCTGTCTACTTCGAGAAACATTACCAGTCTAAGTTTGGTCTTAAATTTATCCAAAAGGTTATGGATTGGTAACAGATTTTTAAAAAGTGCAAATTTTCCAGTAAACAAATGTACGTCATCAGTTGAAAACATTAAATGTTAATTTCTCAAGGACCACAAAATATTTTAACACAATTTTTTCACAAAAATTATCCTCTATGTTCTTTTTTTCATTTTGTAATCAAGGGTGTAGCCAGGGGGGGTGGGAAGGGGGATCCTGGGGTACCCGTGACTCCCCCTTAAACCAATCAACCTACAACAGGTTGGCATCCTGACCTTAACGCTGTGTGAAATCCCCCCCCCCCCCTTTTGAAAAATCCTGGTCTGCCTGGTGATATTGTGAGTTAACATCGTGGCGAAAAAGAGAAGACAATAACACAAGTGAGAAATAATAACTAGAGATAATGGTTCAGATTGCTAATTTTGAGCGTAATAAATTAAATGCACGTGCATCTATTTGCATCGCTACGTGTCACTGACGAGCCCCAATAAGGACAAAACCTGCCTGCCACTGCAAAATTCTGGCTTTGTCCGATCTTCTGATTGCATCTTTTCACTGATATACTAATGTCTCGCAGATTCAGCCTTTCAATTTCACTTAACTTTTCTTAAAGTTTGGCTGTTAGATCTTTGTTGATCCTGCGACAAATTAAGGGATTTCGTACGGTTGCAGCTTTCATGTCTCATTTAACTTGGAGATAATGTTGCAGACAGCAACGTGTGCCCAACTGAAACAACGCCCAACACGTCTAGAGATTTAAAAAAATGCAAGGTCAAAAAATAAGTAATAGTTCTGGTCTTATGCAATGTTTGTGTAGTTCAACTAAAATCCCGGGGAGGGTAGTTCGGGTTAAAAAGGATAAGATGCTCGTCGGAAATAGTAAAAAAAACCCTAATAGAAAATACCAAGGCCCTGAATATTTTCGACCCTGTACTAAATATATAATACCTTAAACGTATCGATTTTGAAAAATGCAGGAGAAAACTACAGGAGACGAACATTCTCGTTTTATTCTTGCACCACTAAAAAATACCGTTTTTTAAAATAGCTTTGATTTTTCTCTGAAAACCCGTAAGAATTACCAAGTTGCCCATTCTGACTTCTAAAAAATTCAACAAGCACCCCTATCATAACGATAGACGAATTAATTTAAGCATGCATGCAAGGCAAATATTGTAAGAAGTCCAGTAGTAGTTTACAAGTTCACATCTTTAATCCAGTAATAACAGGGTATTTCGAAAACTCAGCTGAAAACTCGGACCTTAGACCTCGAAAACTCAGACAACCTTTTTTGAAAGATCTAAAATCTAATAATTAGACTCAGACCTAGAAAACTCAAACCTCGAAAACTCAGACCTCGAAAGCTCAGGCCCTCTTTAAAAATCTAAAATCTAATAAAATAATGAAATATTTTTATATTTACGTATTCAGTATAGGTTTTTGTCGATCGAGGCGATCGGACTGAGAAATACATTGTTGGTTCAGAAGGTGCCATTTTTCATATTTCGCGCAACGGATCGCCACCGAAGACAAGTACAACAAAAACAAAACAAAAACTTCGGTCAACATTTAATCAGTTATTTGTAATAAACATAGGCAAATTTATTCAAACATTCAAGTACATTTGTTCTTATTTCGGTGCTGCATACATCATCATTAACCTTAAATTTTTTCACGCGTACAGCGCACGGAAGTCGGTCATATCAATAAAGTTGCACAGTTTTGGAAGGAAACTATGCTGAAGGTAAATATAAAAATATTTTGTTGTCAGTTCATTAGATTTTAGATTTTCAAAGAGGGTCTGAGCTTTCGAGGTCTGGTTTTAAAGGTCTGAGTTTTCGAGACGCCCAATAGCAACAACGGCTGTTGCGAAAACTAAGAGCCCCGAAGACGAAGAACTAAGACCGAAAACTATGACTCGAAAACTAAGACCCAAAAACTAAGAACCGAAAACGAAGACCCGAACACGAAGACCCGAACACGAAGACCCAAAAACAAAGACCCGAAAACAAAGACCACCCGAACACGAAGACCCGAAAACTAAGAACCGAACACGAAGACCCGAAAACGAAGACCCGAAAACGAAGACCCAAAAACAAAGACCCGAAAACAAAGACCCGAAAACAAAGACCCGAACACAAAGACCCGAAAACGAGGACCCGAACACGAAGACCCGAACACGAAGACCCAAAAACAAAGACACGAAAACGAAGACCCGAACACGAAAACAAAGATCTTGGCCCGGCTGTTCAAAGGCTGGCTAACTTTAACCCTGGGTTATGCAAAACTTGAAACAATAATTTCTTCTCTAAGAAAAGGTTTACGGTTCTTATATAAATACTGTTTAGAGTTTCCATGGTACACCTGTCAATTCCAAACTCACAACTTAAATCAGTCTTTGTATAAGGTTGGAAGAAAGAACGCAGGTTGAACAACTGGGCCCTCAAAAAAGACCCGAAAACGATGACCCCCTTGATTTCTGATTTTTTTTTCCTGTTTTGTCTTTAATTGTTGTTAATTTCATTTTGGTTAAATTCAAGGCAGACAAAACACAATAGTTCATCAACGTTTGCTTTTTATACTCGCTATTAGATCGCCATAAAAAATTAAGACCCGAAAACGAAGACCCAAAACAAAAATCGTCTAATTCCTTTGCCTCTTTTGCCTTAGTAGTTTCGTTGTCAAACTCAACTCTCGCGCGAACTCTATAAATAGCCGACCTCTGGATTTTAACTTTTTATAGAGTATGGGTAGCATAGTGCTCGTGGTTGTGTTTAGGATAATTTAGCTGGTTACTGAACGTCGGAGATTCCGGCAACACCTAGTGTGTCTTAATCTGCCTTGAAATTAACCTAAAGATGGGATCGAACCTAACAACAATTCGAGACAAAGAATAGAAAAAAAACCACAGAAGTTAGGGGGTCTTCGGTTACGGATATTAGTTTTTCATAGCGACCTAATAGCGGGTATAAAAAGCAAACATTGATGAACTAGATTGCTTTGTCTGCCTTGAAGTTAATCTAAATATGAAATTAACAACAACTCGAGACAAACTCTCCAATTCAATAATCCAGGTACAGCTTGACTGCCTTGCAGTGGCGTAGCCAGCTTGTAGGCCTGAAGGCCTGGGCCTTCAAATTATTTTGACAGGGAAAAGAATAGAATTAAAAACTATTTGATTTATATTCAATAAAAAGAAGAAAGGAAACAAATATTCGCTAGGTTTTAAGATTTTAGTGCATTTCTGGCGAATTCAGAAACGCAATTTTCAAAAACTTCCCAGGGGAGCATGCCCCCGGACTCCCGTAGAAATGTTCGTGCCTTAGGCGCTCGCTCGACTATACGGGCCTGCAAAATTTTCGGATTCTGCCTACACCACTGCCTTGATCTAATTATACTAGCAAAACTCCAACTTGCTCTACAAACACAATGAAACACAAAAGTCGTCATAAATTCTCAGCTAGTTGGGTGACTGAAATTAGCAAGTGAAATTAAATCACTACGTCTAAATATTGTATTAAAATGAAACTTTAGTGGTTTCACACAATTTACAAGATATTGCCTCAATTGCTAATTAGACAATACAACAACAAACTAGCACCTTGACCTTTCTTGATAATGCCAAATTTCTAATCAACTATCAAGTTCTCCTATCATATTCCATGGCATTGTAAAACTGTGGCCGAAAAAATCGTCTTTCAAGTTCAAAAGTTTGAATGATATCTTAAGGTTTCTTTTCCTGTCCGTTTTCATTTCAGCCTCAGACAACCAAGAGAAAATGAAAGGCAACCTAATCTTCACAGCATGTCCAGCTGGACCCCACCTAGAGACGATAGAGCGCTCGCTTAACAAAAAAGCCACTGGCTTAGATGGTATTTCAGGCAAACTTATTAAATCCATACATTGCTAGGCCAATTTCCAATACATACTGGTATTTTTCTAGATGAATGGAAACCGGCGCGTGTAACACCGGTATTTAAAATTGAAAGTCCTTTCAAACTAATTTAAATTTTCGAAAAAATATTTTATTATGTATCAAGCGCTTGGTCCTTCGGCCAACTGACTATTCATGTAACATTCATTAACTGAATCGTAGAAACCTGACTCCTCTGGGATCAAGTTATTACTGTTTCGATACAGAATCCTAAAGTTCTGGTTGAGATGCTTTCTTATCAAGTGAAGAGCGTGTCGACCCTGTAAATTTGACATTTCATGTATACATACATGACGTAATGGCAAAATATCCTATTGTTTTCGATTGCATTCGCAGATGATAAAGAGTGAGGTACGTGTAATTGATAAAAAAGACGAACTTTTAATTATTTTCTTAACGAAGACTGCGTAGGTCCTATAGCCGAAGAACCTTAAAGCACAGATATGTGTTCAAATTACGGTGGTCTAGTGGAACGAAGAGTTAATGTTGATTGTTAAAAACATTATCGTGTGTCTAAACCTGATAATGGTGATGGGATGTGTTGCGAGACGGCAGAGCTCTCAAGTGATGGTTTGCTGAGTGAACGCTGAAGGCAAGAGCTTCATCTAGGGGAGAGGGGGGTGCATTAATTTTCTTTAGAACCAGGCACATTTACGACGTTTACACCCTCTATGGAGGGTACTCAGGAATGCAATATATTGTTCAGTGCAAGTGAAGTATGACAAAGAAAGGGATTTTACGGCCAAAACAATAGAGTTACTTTCCAGAAGAGTGCTTAAATGTGTGAGAAATACTTGTGTGAGCAAACGTGAGTTAACATCGAAATGCGTGAGACTTGTTTGACCAGGGAGATCGTCGAAAATCGAGTGCAACGGCCGTGTAGATTTTTTAACAACGGGTGGTCTTTATTCCCCTCTTTTCTCTCCCTTTCTTTCCTCGCCCCAGTTTTTGCATGCTGCCATCTTGGCTTTCTTGACGCTAGGTTTTCGACGATCTCTTGGAGGAAAAGAGGGAACTACTTGCAGTCTAGTTATAGTAAGTCAGTACAAAATAGGCATCTTTTGCCAGTTTTGGTAGAAGTGCAAATAAAAGCATTTTTGCCACAAAATGAAGATGAAGACATCTGTCCAACATCATCATTTTACTTTTATTTTATTTTATTTTTATCTAGAAACAGACAATGTCAGTTCAGTACTGCATATTTGCATGCTACAGTATCCCCTTGCTTGCTTTCATTGGTGCTAGTAAATGAAAAAAGGTAATTTCAAGAACTTCAAGTAAAGTTTAGTAAAATGAAGAGGTAAGATGAATTAAAAAGAAAATATATTAAATGAGATTCACATGCTTTACTTGTTGGCTATAAAAACTTTTTCTGTGTGCATGTAGATGGTTCCTTTCTGCCAGTTTATTCTGGTCTAAGGTCCTGAAAGAGCTTGGAGAACTCAAATAAAAAAATAACATAAAAATCCGGCAAGAAGTGTATAGAGAAGCTTTTTCCTGGCTTGTACCTTTTAATTGCAAAAAATCTGTCAAAACATTAGAGTCTGTTGACCTTTGACCGTGATCATGGGACGAACTACACAGTTGTTTTAGTGTGATTTGCCTACACAAAGATGGCTGCAAAGGAAGCCAGGGACAAACAGCTTAGCATTTTTCTTACACCTTCAGTCCAAGCAAGTTTATTGACATCTAACTTCTTCTTGTGTGATTATATTATTTATAAAATTGTTTGACACTTTATGTAGAACTCATCTTAGAAAATCTACAACATTTCAGTCGTAACTTCTCTCATCATTAGGGAGTGAATGATAAAGATGCATAAAAATACATTGAATGTAGAATTATAACTAGTATGCAGATGTAAACTATTCACTGTTGGCATTGTTTTGTATACAAAGTGGATGGTATATGTTTGGAATGTTTCAATGATTGTTCCCAGCATTGTTGTCTCCAATCAAGTACCATGCCTCTAGGAATAATCTGTTATGGTAGGCTGGTTCACTTGTGACAATTCTGGCATTGCTAAAATCAGTGATGTGATTGTGTTTGTGGATGTGCCGGCCAATTCCAAATAAGTCATTTTGTAATCAGGCACGGATTTAGGGGAGGGGTTAGTTGGGCCACCCACCCCCCCCCCTTTCCCTTTTAGTGAAACATTTAACTTTTATAATGGACTACTATTTAAACTTTTTCTTGATAAGAAAGGGTAATCCTGACATTTAAAGATAAAAAAGATACTGTTATTTTGTTCACCTTAAAAGGGTTAGGCTTTGTGAAATGCATATAGAGTTACAGGGACTGTGGAGCCATAGCACTTGGGTGGACTTTATAAGTCCCGCCAACAAATTTGCCAAAGAGAACTAACAGAAATTTACGATAAAAGAATTGACAAAATTTTGCTTGGACTGATAGAAATAAACACATTTCTGGCAATCTCAGAAATTTGAAATTTCAAAATTTTCCAGGGGAACATACCCCAGACCCCCCTGGAAGGCGCTTGTTGGTTTGTGCTATGCATGAGCTTAGCCTTCCGTAATATGCTCCACATGCATGGTTGAGGCTTGAGGGCTTGCCTTGAGGCTTACAACCTCCCCCCCTTCCCTAGATTTCCTGATCTGCACCTGGTAATTAATGAGAAATTAGCAGTTGATCAAACAATGTAATTTGCTGAAAAGTGAAGCCCTCGGACACTAATTACACATAAAAAGTGTTAATTTAAGTTGAAAGAATTTACCTACAAGCATTTGTCATGTTTTGGGGCTTAGAAGGTTTTATTACTAGAATAAACTAATGTCACATTGACAATCAGGAGTGAAAACTTGAAGAGATCTACTGTAAACACTCTAAAATATAAGCCCCCTCTCTAATAAGCCCCCCATCTAGAGCTTCAAGTGTTAATTAAAGCCCCATCTCTAATACCCTCCCCCCTCTTCGTCCCAAAGTATGCACTGTGCCTAATCTC
>JAOBRD020312600.1:0-21743 GCA_027575215.2 Hydrozoanthus sils | reverse complement strand
CTTTCTTTCTTTCTTTCTTTCTTTCTTTCTTTCTTTCTTTCTTTCTTTCTTTCTTTCTTTCTTTCTTTCTGTCTTTCAGTCTGTTCGTCCGTCTGTCTGTCGGCACGTCATTTTGCTAGTCTTTGTGTCTCATCTGTCTGTCTGCCCGTGCGTCTGTTGTTTTGTTGTTTGAGAAAGGATTTCAAATTCAACAGCAGTTTTTACTTTTCGGCCCCTTAGCCTTGTTCAGAAAGACGCTGTTAACTCGCGTTCAATTCCAACTAACTCAATTTCTCCTTTTCTTTCCCTTATGATCTATCACCGGCTACTAAATAGAATTAACTTTTGCAAAAAAGTGTTGAAATTTAGGTATTAGTATCAAAGTATTAATGGTCAAACGACATCAATTGAAAAACAAACATAAAAAGATGTGATGTATAATTTATTTCCTTTTGCCGCCTCCGTAGAAGATGCAAACAATTTTTTTGTTTCTTTTAAGAAATAGATCGCTGCTGGTTGCGCTGTATTTACGGCGTATGTAAATTATTTATGTCGTCTTTAAGGAGCGTGTCGCCCTGTGTTTTACAACAACAGCAAATCAACTTATTTCATTGTTTCTCCGCGGGTCGCCATGACCCGGCATGTTTCGTGTAAACAAGAAGGAGACGAAAAGAGTTCAGAATTTTATTTGAATACATACATCATTAATGCATAAATACACGTAGCGGCAGTCCATTGAACTACTTAAAGTTTTGAAATTAACTACGCTTTATGTCTAGATTATTTTGAAGCTGTCCAAAGAACTATGGTGTGTGTCTGAGTCTTTTGACTTTTTATTCTGTACTAAGTAGTTTTTACTGAAACTTAGAAGCCCCATTTACACTGCAGAAAATTTTGGCGCGGCTCGGATGAAAAAGGTACGCGTGCCAAAAAATTGGTTTAGCACGGATTGATTTTGTCGTGTAAACGACTTTGCCCCATCTCATCTCAAAATTTCACCGGTGCTAGGACCTTGTTGAGTGGTAGTCCGAGCACGGATAAACTTGGTTCTTTTAGCACGGATGGAGAATGAGGGCAACTGAAATATGAAAAACCCAGGTCTAATAAAACATTAATTTTTAATGAACCCGATAGTTCATGGTGATAAAGACAGTGACGAAGAAAGTGTTTTAGAGGAAGTAAAAGCTAAATCCTAGGAACTCGCAACACTAGGATTACGAGTCGAACACGCTAACCGCTCGGCCACTGCGCCGCTGACAAGGGTTGGGGTTAGGGTTTTAGAGGAAGTAAAACCTAGTGTAAAGCACTGAGATACAAAACCTATGAAGAGAACAACACTTGCAATTTCTCCGAGCCCTACTCTTGTTATCTGGCACCCGCTCCATTTTTATCCGCGCCGTACAAGAATTTGGAGTAGTATTAACTACTGAGTTGGGTTCTTTCAATATTATAAATTTTAGCTGACAAAGGAAGGATAGGATAAGTGAACGACGGGATCGATTATCGAGTGGTGAACGTCAATAGAAACATATTGAACTTCTTCGAAGTCGATGATAAGCAATATGTGTGTTGTGTAACTGAGAGCCGGGTTTTCAACACATGACTCAAACAAAACGTTGTACTTTATACAATAAGAAAGTAGGGATAGATCGAATGAAAGAAGGCCACGGAATATAAAAATCATGCTCTTCCAAACTGATTAATGAAAAGTACGGAACTCAGTTGGGAGAATTTAACAACTCATGATTTGTTTTTTTGGGGGGGGGTAAAGTGTAACTGATGTTAAGATAAACAATAAAATCAACCTTATACTGCTAATTTTTTGAAAACCAAAGACAAAGTCATAAATCTCAACAAAATCGCAATCTTCAGAATTTGTTGAAGCAATAGACATTTTCAAAATCTACTTGCAAAGACAAAGAAAACGAATGGTCACTTTGTAGGTTTTCAAACAGCGGTTTTAAAGTTAGAACATTTTTAGTTTATGTGAAAGCATTTTTAGCAGAATAAGATTAAGGGTCAACTTAGACTTAGTCCACGTGCTAGCAAACTTGAACTTTTGAGAATACGTTAATGGTACAATTTTGTTTTACTTTTTATAGGGTCTTTGTTTTTAAAAAAACACATAAATAAAGCAACTGAGACCAGAAAGGATTCGCAATTAGAGAAATTGAGCCCACAGCTAACTTTTCTTTAAAGCTTTTTCACAAAGTACAAACTCGATAAACAACTGAGGCTCAAATTTAAACAAATTGTTTACATTAATTAGCACAAGCTGAGAACAAGCCGATGGCAACTTTTCGAAATACTGTATCTTAATAATGGTTTTCTGCAATAAACGTTTAAATGGGGAACAGCTATTGATTTTAGCTGATTATTACTGCGCATTAACATTTACTGTTATTTGGTAATTGATGAGGTATCGGCCCAGAAACTCAGTTGATTACATGGAATCGCATAATCACGCCAGACCCCCTGGAATGCAGGTCCGCGTGTGGAAATCCAAAAGTTTATAGACACATTTACAAACAAAGTTAATAGTTTTTCGCCAGATTTCACTTCCAGTAATGTGTGTATCAATATAGTGATATCAACATTCAAAGATGAAAATAATTTAAGTGCAGCCAAAAGTTTAACCCAGAAGTCGGTTAAGATTATCTGTTCACCATTGATCCATTTAGCTTCATCCAGTCTTCAACGTCTTGCATACAAGCTTTTCTTATAAGGACCATTAACTTTCGGCTGTGGCTAGGCTGTTAAGCGTTTTGGCGATTTTAGCCTCAAATTGTTCTTGAACTGTTCTTATCTCCTATTATATTTCCAATATTTCCAATATTTCTTATACGTGTACAGTGCATCTCAAATTGTGTTCAAATTCAATGGGATTAAATAAAATTTTAGCTTGGTGATCCTTCTTAACTTTTTCTTAATTTGTAGGAAATTTCAGCCTTGCTTGGGTGTTCTTATAAGGTTTGTTCTTGTAAAAAAGCGTATATCTCCTTATAGAACAGCATAGTTTCAATAGATGTCGACAACTCCAGTGCTTCTATGGAGTGAATAGTTACTAAATTGAAAGATTTTCTCAATGCGGTATTTTACCTTTATGGACCTGGGCCTGCGCGTCAAATCTCTTGTAATCTGCAAATTATTTCTTGAAGTCTATAAGTGGTTCGATTTTGATTAGACAGATTGTTTTAAGCTTTTAACTACTCAATACTTAGTGCTTTTAAAAACTGTAAAACTACTCTCCTTTTTGTATATTGGCACGTGCATCTGAAAAACAAAAAAGACAAATAGTTTTAAAGGTAAGCTAACTACAGCATTTGACAACGTGTAGATGATGTGTTTCAAAGCTTAGTTTTTAAAAATACTCGACTTTTTAAAGATTTTCTTAACTAATCGTTAAATGAAAACTTGTCGTCAATCAACTTATTGCAACTACATGAGGGATTTTGATACATGTTCATTAATATTTATGATAGCCTCAAGCCTGACAAACAAACAGAAAAATAACAGTTGGTTTTTCCTTTTTTATTTGAAGAAAGTATTTGAGAATCCACAGTATACTACCCCAAAAAAATGAAAAGACGATCTTTGGAATATTGTTTTTACAAAAGGGAAGATGTATAGGTGTTGAAGAAATTATTTGGTTACACAAATAGGAGGATAAGCACGTGACTTGTTCTTTTCAGTGCAATTTCATAACTAATAAAGTTTATGTGTAGCTCTTTCGACCGTATACAAGTCCTGTATTCAAAGGTATAAGTTAGAACAGTGAAAAACGCATCCAGAAAACATAAAATGAGAGAAGATTGAGTCTTTAACTTATATAGCCTATAACAGTTTAAAAAAATGTGATCACGAGACCGATGTAAAGGAATTCAATTCTGGAGAGAAGAACTGTGAAACGAGACTTATAACACCTTTCTTCGTTGAAAAGTTTTATGCATTATATTCCTTTGACATTGTTTTCCTTTTGCAGCTGAAAGCTGTTCTCAGATCTAAAGTCAAAGCTATCTTTGCATTTTATTTAACAGAAAATAAGGCACGAAAGCTGCTGAATTCAATAGTATTTTCTTAAGCTTCGTTTTCATCAATAAAGTGCCACAAAGAACTTGAAATTGTTTTTGATTCTTTAATGAGTGAAAAACATAACGTGGCAAGATGGAAAAATGTTCTTCAGATGAATTTTTCTTCACCAAAAAGTTTTTGCAACGGTTCCGGCAGCGAGCACTAAATTTAACAAAACACAAACGGTAGAAAACTTTCGGAAAAAAGAATTGGAATCAGTACTGAATCCGTTATTAAATCGCTTCATTTTATGATTTCGTCATTGTATTTTACCTTCTCAGTCTATTCGATTCCACAAGTAACATGCTGTAGAGAAAGAGAGCAAGGTTTGTTCCAACGGACAACTGCACTGACAACAGCAAAGGAAGAACCCTTCAAATCATATGTAAGAAAGAATGTCTCTCTTAGAGCATCGAGTTTAACACACCTGTTTATAATGGGTGCACTTTGGCTGCCTGCAAAATGATATTCTACCTGTGGAAAATCTTGAAGGCTCTTTTGTTTGTATATGTCAAATTTATCGAAATAGATCTGCTGCTTAGGAGAAATGAATAGAGTAGTCGAGTTACTGAGCAAAGGAATGTGCTTCACCCAAATTCCCTACTGAGTTTACAGGTTGTGTATAGTTTCCATCTCAAGTAAACTATTCTAGTTCTATAGCCACTGGCGGCCCTAATCAATTAGGGGAAACACAACAAGATGAGTGAAGAGCCACTTAGGAATCGAGTTTCTTTCTCATTTTTAACGCCATGTTTTAGTACATTTGAGCTAAATGAAGATGAATGAAGCGAAATATTTGACTTTCGCATGTTTTGGGTGTAATTAATGCACTCTTTGTCTACACTTATGTTCACCGAACAACGGACGATAGATCACCTGCACCGAGTTATTTGTTCCTTGTGCAGTGAGTTTTTATATTTCATTGACTTTCTTAGGTCTCTTTTACTAAGTGATGTATCAGTGGGCTCCATATCTCAAATTTTAAGAGTCTGGCTAACTGGTTTTCATGTTTTAATTCCAAGTGGATTGTTCAATGCTTTGGGTGTGTATTGGATGTTTTGCATTGCGGCTTCCTTGATGCTCCAGGCTTTTTAATTTGATCAATAAAACACCAGTTACAAGGAAAATAACATAAAACTGAATGTTTCAATACTAAGAAAAATAAAGAAAAGGCTTGGCTTGTAGCAAACAACAGTTAAACAATTGAAGAAGCGGTTCCACAAATTTTCGCCATCGGCTCACTGTAAGTGACGTAAGGAGAAGTGTCTCCTGCCAAACAAACCAAACAAATTTAAATGTTTTGTTTGCAATTCAACGAAGTATTTTTACCCTATTGAAATGTTTAGCTTCACAATGTGGTCTTTTAAGGATAAATGTTGTTTATTGATTTCGTCTTTGTCCTCACGAAAAAGTCTTTATTCAATGCAAGTTGTTCCAAATTAATATCCACGTTTTGCATACAATTTTTTATGTAACACCCAAATCCAAAACAAAGTGTAAAATGTACAAAAACAAAGCACAGGAACAAAACTTCCATTATCTTTTGCCACGTCTAAGGAAGGAAAAAGAAACAGCACAATAAACTGATATTTACAGACAAGTTTATTAAAGGAGAAGAAAGAGGGAAAGCATGAAATATTTCATTACAACAAAAACACAAGTGAAACTTAATTGCAATTTATGGTTACTTCCGGTTATCAAGAGGTGTTTTTTTTATTCCGTGCACAGTGAACAAAGATTAAATGACTATCGATGCACAGCTCCGAATCGATCAAAAGACTCGAAACCTATAGTCAAACAACAGTAAGAGAAATGACTTCTTAAATTAGACTGTATAGTGATCTCTGGCTCAAAGTCTCAGAAAAGTTTGTTTTTTAAAGCTTTTTGTACACATTAAAAGTAAAAACCCAAAGCTATCGTTCTGCAAGATGAATTCGTTTGAAGGGCGCTTTCAAGAAACTCATGGCCTTTTTCAGTTAGCAGTTTATGTGGACAAATATGGTTGTTCGACCGAACCGTAGCTGTAAAGTTAAATATATCAATTTATCCCATGTCTTGTGAATTTGGTGTAGCCATTCTAAAGCTTTAATTTCAAGCTTTCTCATTGTACGACTTTCAAGTATCTTGTATCAGTACCCCATACCTGTCAGTGCTCCCGTCAGAACCCCTCTTGTTTTTCCTCAACTATTTTATTGTACCTTCATATAACACATTTGTCTTGTCTTCAGACTCCCCTGGGACCTTTTAGGACTCAACACCTCAAAGTATGACTAAAGTGGAAGTATAACAGTTTTGCAAATTGTTCTGGCAGTAATATCTCGATACTGAAAGGAGCCAGTGAATGAATGGAACGGATAAATCGCTTCGTAATATCGAGAATTAACTTAGTCGGGAATCCAGGTTACACCTTGCAACGTTGGCCTGTTTTACCGGGGACCCAGGCTAAATTTTGGACCATCTACACAAGTCCTACAAAATTACCATTCTTTTTTTTTGTCTTGAAGAGTATTGAAATGATTGTTGTTATTCGTTCTAACCTTGAACCAGTTGTTGAAACAGTAAAAAGTGACCATTCATTTTGCTTGTATTGAAGAATAGAATTGATTGTTGTTATTCATTCTAACTTTGACAACAGTTGATGAAACCCTATAAAGTGGTGATCAAAGATTTTGTTCGTCTTGAAGAGTAGAAATGATTGGTGTTGTTCCCTCTAACTTTTGAACCAGTTGACCATTTTGCTTGTCTTTATTCATTCTAAACTTTAATCCGGTTAATGAAATCCTTTAAGTTTCATTCATTTAGTGTACCTTGAAAACTAGATATGAGTGATGTTATTTGTACAACTTTTGAAGTAGTTGTCGAAATCCTGTTGAAAGGCCGTTCATTTCAGTTTGTTTCAAAAGGCAATTTCAGTGAATGCATAACAGCTCAATACCATGAAATTAGAAATTTCATTTGTTTTCAAGTTTCCATTATCACAGCAGGGCAAGGGTTAAGTGACATGACGTTTTCATATGAAACTAACACAAACACCATCGGGTAATTAAAAATATGTTCATTCAAGCGAGGTACTATATTCTGCGAGATAATCTAACCACGAAAATTACTCAACCGAGCTACGAAGAAAATAAACATAGCGGGGAGTTTTCGTATACAATAATCTTGACAATTTTTATTATTCATAAAAGGCCTTGCATCATGGGGTGAAGTATTTTTACTTGTAAATAAATACACATGCAGTAAACTTCATACTCGTCGTAAATCACTAATTGGATGTTGAACTAAGAATTAGATCGTATACACAAAGAATGTAATCCAATGTGACGAGTCACCGAGAAATGTTTCCGAATTTTATCTTTCTTCTCTTTCTTCACGTAACAAATGAAAGGCTGTGTACTTTGAATGGCATGGATCAAAAAGCAAGTCCTAACGTTATTAAATTATAAATTAACATGAAATTATGGTTGTTTCTCGTTTCAAAGAGGGATTGACCTGTTTTTCCTCCACTCCCATGTGATGGCATTTAAATTGTTTTGTTGGTTTCTTCATGGGAGGCAAGTATAACATTTCCGGATACTATGGTATCAGTCTTAACTTTGTCTAACGCTTATAGATATGGAAACAAAACTGTCAAGCTTTCATGACCCGCGTTGACGACTGAGCTACGATGAAACGGTCTTTTAAAATCATTTGATGGCAGTTTTTGTCATTGTTATGGTTGTGGCGGGCGGAGGAAACAGAGGAGGGAGGTGATCACTCTTAAACCTTCGTATTCAGTACCAAGTACAAGCGCTGAAAGACAGAACCTGGTAAATTGGCATTGATTGCATTAACGCTGTTGATGCACTACCAAGGCAGCACGTGTTACCACTTTTGAAAGAGATTAAAACTGTTTTCCCTTCTCCAGCTTGTAGAAACCCAACAAAATTATCCAAATCACTCAAATGAATCATCATACTGTTTTTGGCTGACGCTGTGTTTAACATACTCAAATACCAAACAGTCGAGTCTTGATTCTCTCGATGATAGAAGAATATTTTGCGAGGACGTAATGCAATCTCCCCTGTAGCTTTATATCACACGGTTTAATTGTTTTGACACTGAGTAAGCTAATTAATTACTGATAGCGCGCAAGTACTTTATTAAACAAACACTAACGATGCAATATTTGACGCCTCCAATGACGATTTCGCGATCGCGGTATAGGAAATATTTGGTGAATCCACCGCTCAACTAGAACGGTTTTTGGTAACTCTCGCGTGAGAATTCCGTGAAATGAGCCAACTCGGCTTGAATTTGGAATCCATTTATTAACTCAGCACTAAACATGGTTTTGTTCGGATATCAATCTTGCGTTTATTTTTTTCTTCAAGTGGACTAGAGTTTGAAATCCCGACGAGAGTTTTCACACGCGGGTTAGTTTATGGTTTTGATTATTTCAACAAAGGATTTGATTTACATTGTCCTGCTGCTACCACGGTAGGTCTAGAAATAAATTATGCACAAGGCTACAAAACGTCCAAGAGTTGAAGAGTTTAATTGTGAAGTTTGTTCTATTGATCCATTGAATTATAATTTTCTAAGACCCCAGACTTTGAGAGTAATCAAGCAGCAAATACGTATAATGTTTGGCACTCGGTTGCGCTCTTCATATCACAGAATCGATTTAAGACCTATCCAAGCAATTAAGTCGTTAAAGACGCTAAGCATGCATGTCTTCCAGAGATTTATGTGGTTCAAGACTTGCTAAGGCCGTTTATCTGTTCATCAAGTACAGTGGTTTAGATTGCAAGGGATGCCTATTGTTGGACGATTAAAGATTCAACTAGAATGATCAAAGAACAATATAAAGCGTTTAATTTTAAAGGTTAATGGAATTAAGTCCCGCCAGGCATTCGACCCATGTTGATTCGCGTGTGAATTTGTTTGTATTGTCCTTTGCCTCGGTGTTAATAGCCGTTTATGCCCGTCTAGGCGTTCCAATCTACTGGTTCCAGAGGGCAATGCGTACAAATCTTTGGGAAACTGTTGAAAATTTAAACCTTGTTCTACGATTTTAAGCTACCGCACCAGAAGTATTGATAACGGCCGAAACGCACGTAGTAATAGTGTTAAAAATTTATGTGACAAGCTTGCACTGCGAAGTGGCGTTTGCTCTTATTTTTGTTGAGTTTTTAAAGTTCACGTCGTGAGATTTCGTTGAAGCTGATAGCTCCCGAGTTTGCTGAGGTATTGAACAACTTTTTGAAATTTCAAAAAACGTACAGTACAGTCGCGAAAGGACGCGGCAAAACAAATGTTCGTTAAAGTTTTAAGAAACTGTCTTCAGTTAAAGTTAGAAAAATAACACATCATTTCTTATTTCAATAAAAACAATACAAATGAGTATTTTTTAGATTTGTGAAGGTTGAGGACCTAAAGTAAAGCCATTTGTACGCTTTAGTTTGTGTGGACTGCTGTTGCGATTGACCTGCCCCTGGACCTACACGGTTGATTTCAAGAACAAGGTCAGAAAAATATACATGTATCATTACCTCAATTCCCAATGGAACTGAATGGTTCCTGTAATTCTTTATTGCAATATTGCCTATAAGGCGTCATTAAACGACACTATCTAAACCCAAGTTTGTCGGTGATAATTAGAATGAATGATAAAGAACAGAATACCAGTATTGAACTTGGTACCAAAATCACAGCATTATCATTTTCGTAGCTAAATTTCTTAAAGTAAAACAGTTAATAAAATAGTTTTGAAAGAACAATAAGAGTTGTACTTATAACCGGGTCTCAAGAAACGGGTTGAAATTTAGAATAAATGACGCGTAAAAGTTTCTATTCTTGAAGAGAAACAAAAATTAAATCGTTTGGTTCAAAACTCGAGTTGCCTTATCAGGTTTTTATGTGAAAGTAATAGCATGGCTGATAGAAATTATAAATTAAAAAATTTCAAATTAAGACTAGACTGTCCAGAGTCAGAAAAAGTTTACTCCGATCTAAAGATTTAAATACATTCCGAAATATCATTATTTAGGTTTTCCTAAGTCCAAACTTTCTTCTCAATTTACCGTTTATGCTGCTTTTGTTTCAAAGGTTTGCCGGAAAACTGAAAAGACACCGAAAAACACGCGTGACAAAAGGCTAAATTGTTTGTTTGTTCTTTAACCTCCCCATGTTCACCTTGGCATTGAACTTGATACAAGAAACAACAGCGCATGTCGAAAGTTATAAAACTTTTTTCGCAAGTTCGAGGCGATAACCGCCTAACCTATTTCACAACATAAACACTTTTGAAATATTTTAGTGTGGACTGAAGACACAAACAAACTTATAACGGAATTTATTTTGTCATGACAACTAACAATCTCTTCTGAATAACGAAGGAAACCTGACCCGCTGTGGCCCTGTATAGCTTCTTTATCGGCCTCTCATAAAAACACTCATGTGTTACGAATATTTTAGTTTATGCCAATACACAAGTGTGTTAGTGTTAGACATACCTAGCAATTTTGAGCTTCACACTTATGACATCTGTAAGACAGAAACATGCTTGCTATTAGAGCTATAATTGGATTTCTTATAGCTTGGATGGTCTGTGTTTTGTAATCAGCCCGTATTTCGTGAATTGCGTGACTAGCAGGGGGTCCCTATCTTCGTCTAGCCATACCGCGCCTTTTAACACTCTCCAGTAAACCAAAAGCCTATCCTAAATGTAGTCCAAGAATAGCCTTGTTTTTTACTTAGGTCAGCTATTGAACTAATTTCGCTCGTCTTGAAGAATAGAAATGATTTGTGCTATTCAATCTAACTTTTGAACCAGTTGATGAAACCCTATAAAGTGACCATTCATTTTGCTTGTCTTGAAGAGTAGAAATGATTGGCGTTACTTATTCCATATTTTGAACAAGTCATGTAACCTTAGAAAGTGACAATTCATCTGGCTCGAAGCGAATATTTGATAAATGCTTGTTGCATATTCAACAAACGCCCTGTTTTCGAATTATTATTAAATCAAGCGAGCTTAAAATTTAAAAAAAAGTCGCCATAGAAGACTCCCTGCGGGTATTAAAAAAGTCGCACTGCAGGTTAAAAATGCATCAGATGGTTATATGCAAAACCTGTTTGAAGAGGTTAACTCAAGGCTTAATAAATTTGTAAAATCTCAAAGCTTATGTACATAATAATTCCATGAGTAGTTTCGGAGAGTTTCGTGATTGATCTTCAAAAGTTATGGCAGACTTTCAATTTCTCAGCACGAGTCAGCTTATTTCTATTACTAGTAAGGAGAATTTAGATGTTGATAAACGCTGCAGGGCTGCAGGAGCAAAAAGTTAGTTGCTGCCAGTTTTTAGAAAAATCTGATTAACAGCTGAGCAGGAAGCAAAAGATAATTAGATGTGTCCTATTTCCGCAACCTGTGGCATTTGCTTACAGTACTTGAACAAAACCTCCATTGTAACGAGGTGCATCCTGTTTCGAACACACAGATTTGGTATATTGCCTGCGAGCCAGCTAAAATAGAACGAGCCGGATCGCAGGCTGCAACGTTTGAGGAAGTTTCCTCTCCCTGACTGCCCTGACGGGACACGGCATTAACTTTTGTTTAATTCCTTTAAAAATTCTCTTTTCCAAACCTTAAAAATACAAATTTCAGGAGAAAGATTGCCGTTTAATAATATATGTGTCTTTTTATGACAAGCATAATGAATCGGGAATCAAATGCTGGTCCCGGTAGAAAATATGGTATTAGAACGACACACTAACTATTTCTACTCTTGACCTGAGTTAAATGAGCGGTTTTTTATTTGAATTGAAAGTTAGAATGGGTAGCAA
This sequence comes from Hydrozoanthus sils, assembly GCA_027575215.2. Lineage (NCBI taxonomy): Eukaryota > Metazoa > Cnidaria > Anthozoa > Zoantharia > Hydrozoanthidae > Hydrozoanthus > Hydrozoanthus sils. The sequence continues at coordinate 9,863 of JAOBRD020312600.1, read as the reverse complement.
CAATTGTTTGTGTTCAGTTCAGTATAAGTATTCGGGGTGAGTAACGTTTGATACACTGAAACGGTGAGAATCTAAGGCTTGGTTTGACTTGCCAAGTTTAAGTCGAATAATTGATAGTAAAAACTGCACTCTAACCAAACACAACTTATAAATGAAATCTTGACACAGGAAATTAGTTGCCGGTACGGCATTCAGACGAGCGCTTTCCTTGTGAAGAAGTAATTAAACATTTTAAGAGCAACGAGGCTCAAAATGATAAAAAAAATAAGAAAAAATACAGCAAAAACATTTCTGATTATCATAGAAAACTTAAATAGTGTATATAAAAACTTGCAAAGCAGACACAGTACAACAGTTTTGGAAGAGTTGATTGCTTGTCAAGTGTCATGAAATTAAACGTGGCTCAGCCAGAGCATTCACTTTTCGGAGGTCGTGACAAAAAATGCGAGTAACATTAGAACTTAATTTTGTTTATAGCAGGCATAAGAAAAATAAAAAATGAAGTGCAACCAGGCTTTGAAAAAGTTTCTAAGGATCTTAAGAATTCAAAGTACCTGAGAAACACCATTCCTACGTCCGTTTCGGAGTCTCCGTTCCAGGATGGCGAATGTCGGTTTCTGGTGACACGACTTCCGCTGAGAGCTTTGTTTGCCTCTCCAAACCTCCCACCGCCGTAATAATCTCTTGTTGACTTGGCTCGCTGCAGTGGACAACGTACCCCCCACAGGGATAATTTATGTCTCTATCACAAACAAAGAAGCGAGAGCTTGTGTATGTGGCAATTTCTACGCTCACTCTAGCCTGGAAGGCAGATCACTCCATAATGAACCAGTCGTGGCTTAGATATAAAAGTGTCGAAACATTAAAAGGAACCCTTGCGCGTTCGTTTAACACATCCGTCGCGTGTGTTTTCACAACCCGCCAGTTATCTTTGCTATGTTGGAATGACGGACACGGGGTCCAAAAGGAAATATCAAGTTGCGCCCGGCAGAGCAGTCCGCGACTGCTGTTATGGCCCACAGCGAGGGTCTTCGTGAATATTTCACTACCAAATCATATTAGACTGAGATCGCCTACCCTTTTCTGGCCGCTGTACCCCTTCGATTTTTTTATTTCCTTGAGAACAACTCAACTAAGATGAATTGCAAATGACCTTGTTATTACCTGCAATATTTACAATCGACTGTCAAAAAATCATTTTAACCCTGCTTTCTTCTGTTTACTTTCGCAAAGGACAAAGCGAAAGGCTTTCAAAACAGCGCATTTTAAACAACGCAAACTAGATCTTGTTCCTAGCAACTTGCAAATGTAAGGAAATTTTAATTTAAAATGAAAAAAAATTAGTTAATATCTCTCGTTTACGGTGCGAGAAGTTTCTGAAATGTCTACATTTGAAACTCGATCAATATACTCGAGTACAAAACACTATTACGATTGAATAGCAACCGTGTAGATAAGACTCGATTTTAAGCAAAACAGCCCTTTAAAACATTGAACTGCCTTAAACATTTTCTTCTAAGCTAAACATTAGGGTCGAAATTGAATATGCGAATTTTGGCTTTTCAAATTTTTGATTTGCAAAGGAAAGAATTTTGTCAAATACAGTTGTAAACTCTTGCACAATTTTACCATTTATTCCGTGAATAATCTTGCTACTGAGCGCCATGGTTAGGCTTTTAGATCGAAACTTATCTAAAAAGAAAATAATGTTAACTGGCGACCTGACAAAATCTAAAATTGTATCTACTTTAATTTTTCTTTTGATAAAGTTTAAATAGAATCGCGCGAGTCGGCCAACTGTCAGTCTTCAGTCGTGTAGATACAATTGGAAAATTCTGAATTTTTTTTTTTAGCAAATGTAGCTTCGCTGAGGCGACGAACGATGTAGTATTATTAGTATAGGACTCTGACCAAAAACGTTTGATTTGTAAGGGAGAACAATGAAAAAAACTCTATAGCCCTGTGCAGCTTTTTTGATACACAAATCCACCAAATAAATACACTTCGAACGCGTCCGACAAAGTTTTTGCACTTTAAAAAGTCAAACACTGGACGGAATAAAAAAGAATTACCTGAAAAACGAACCTGTAAATTGCAGAGATAAATAGGAAAAGTTTTTAAATGAGTAAGCATCTCGTATATTCCATGCAGTAAGACTGATTTGCGACTACGTTTTGTTGCTTAAAAATGAATAAGGAGCTAAAATACTAGAACTCTGTGCTTCTCAATCTATGCACGAAGCTCCATCCATAGGTTTCATTGGTCTTAGTACTGTAAAAGGAATTTTCGTATTCATCTTAGTACCTAGAAACAGTTGTTGCTATACATTAAACTAATTTTATATAAACTGCAGGCAAGTTTCCTTTGTTAGTTTCGAGATGTTCCGCTCGTATTTACACCAGTTTTCTGCCACCAAGAGTGGAGACTGCTAAATTTATAAAAAGTTTCACTGCAACCTTAACGTCTAGAATAGTTCTTCAATTTACCGAACCTATTTCTCAAGATAAGCAACATGAATAGTCAGTTAATGAATTTGAAACAATTAGCTTAAGAAGTGACACATGCTTGATTTATGTGAAACTGAATTTCGCACGATAAGTTTATAGACCTATAGAGTAAAGAATCTCTTAGAATTGTATGATGCACTGATGTGAGTTATATGTCAATTCTCTGAAGTTTGGTGATTGCTGACGCACCATGGGGCAGATAGCCTGTGCGAAGTCCATGCACTTTCATGTGTTTTCGAAGCGAGCTCGGGTGCGTGTAACTTTTATCGCACCCGGTAAACTTACAACGATATGGCTTTTCCAGCGTATGGACGTGTATATGTTTTCTGCGATCGCTCGAGTTTGCAAAACGTTTATCACAGCCTTTAAACTCGCAAGCAAATGGTCGTTCACCCGTATGCGTCCGAACATGAATTTTCAAATTTTCTGCTCGAGCAAAACTTTTTCCGCAACCAGGATGAGAGCAGTTGAAAGGTTTCTCGCCTGTGTGCACTCGTATATGGTTTATCAGCTTGTATTTTGCTTTGAATGGAAGTCCATTTCGAGAGCAGTCCTTCCAAGAACAAACAAAACCCATTGAAGTCCCATTTAGCAAGTGTGTGTCCGTTATATGAGACACAAGATCATCAATGCGATAAAATCCAATTCCACATATGTTAGTCATCAACCTACGATCTACTGGCACCCATTGGCAGATTAGTACAGGGAGTTGAGAATTTGAGCGGGTGCAGTCGATTTCTTCATTATATTTTGAACTGTACATTTCCTTCTGGCCGAGCAATCCATCTCGCTGCATTGACATGAGTTGTTTATACCTGGTAACGCTCGGTAGAAAGGCCTGTGTTGGATAAGAACCAATGTGGTTGTGTGGCGAATCCACTCCGGTAACTTGCTCTTGCCAAGAAGCTAAACTGCTGTCGGTCCTGTCGTGATGTGGGTAACGCTTCTCCTCATTATCAAACACAACATTCAGCCCGTTTTCTCCATCAGTAGGAACTCCTGGTAACAAAAAGTGCCCATAGCTCTTAATCTCGTGTCTATCGTCACCTCTCTCGCCAAAGGAACCCATGGGAACTCGTGGAAACGACGTTAGGGTAAGTGTCTTAGATGCAGCACTCGAATAAGGGGAACTCTCTCGACTTGAAGAATAACTCTCATTTGCTTCAACATCCTCATAAATTTCTGCTCTTTCACTATCACTACCTTCCGACTCTTCCGTTTTTCCAGGACTCCTCGACCCGGAGCCCTTCCAATCCGCATTGTACGCGGGAAAAGAGAAATAATCACTTTTCACTGACGGGACGTTTGAAGGCTCGCTTTCCAAATCCTCTGCATTTGGGGGAGAGTTGTCCATTTCCCTCGAGCTTTCGTGGCCAGAGTCTCTTTCAACGGTCGGCGATGTTCGCGGTGAAAATGTATGGCCTGAAAATGATGGGCTGTGGACTGGTAAGAAATGTTCGTGTCGGAAGTGTGTTCTGCTTAAACCATAATCACAACCGTTATGCCCCACCACGCACGAAAACTCTTCCAAGCGATCAACTGGCTCTGTTTTTACGACCAGAGGAGGCGGCACAGGATAGTATGCCATTTACAGTTAGTTCACCAGCAAAACTCCCTCAATAGGTTTCAATAGAGAAGAGTAACACCTCCAGGAAAGCTCTGAGGGGTGAGATTTACACGCAGACGAAGGAGAGAACGTTCGCACTCTGCTCGCCTCTGTGTGACAGCTTTACTCGTTGACAATAATGCTATCACAGCTATACTTCGTTACTAGTTTTGCTTGACGCATGCGCCAAACAAGTGCTTTCATATTAGCTGCTCGGTGGGAGTCGTATTGACGTCCGAGATGTTTTTCTGCCACGGTTGTGACTCCCCGTGGCGACCTTTCAATTTAGATGCTGCCTCAATAAAATTTGTATTCAAACAATTTTATACACAGCTTGGTTTCTGTGCGACAGATTTTACCGTCTAGAAACATCTGGAGCGGGGAAATTGCATCAACAGCGAAGTACTCTCGGCAGGTCAATTCACGTTCCGTGATTGTTAAGAATCTTTAAGTACGAGTTACTGAAAATGGAAAGGTTATGAAAGATACAATCGTAAATCCGTAGTTGGTTCTAAGATAGACAACCATTCATCTGGAAAGTGGAAATAGTAAGTGTAAGCTTGTAATGAAGTATTAAAACATTGTTGAAGAACACAAGAACTCGGTACTGGGGCTTGTTGGTAATCGGCTAAACCCACCCTACGAACGACAGACCCCCTAAGACAATTTTATTTTCTTTTAACAATATGGAAATGCACCTCAATTCTGATAGTTGCCAAGGGCAAAAAAGGCACTTCATTATAAGAAAACACTCTAAGTAAACGTTCGGTACATTTTTGAAATGCGTGACCACTGACTGTTTTGAAGTTAATGTGATGACAGCGAAAGATTCTTCGAAAATCTAAAATAGTCATTTCCCGCGGTGTAGCTTTTCAGTTCTAAAACTTTTTGAAATGCATGTTTGCAGCAAACAAAATCTATTTCATGAACAAGAAAAATGCTTTTATGAGCATTACATCTCTCGTGCTTTTTAAAAATAGAGAGGTTTCGATCAAGATCTGCGCAACACTTTCTAAATTTGTCAAAGCTAGAAATTTGAATACCATGAAGTATTCATCGTTAGCTGTGAGGTATGAATTATTTTAGGCTCCGCTAGTGAGAGACCATAAACAAAGGTCATAACACTTGAGTTAGACTCTCACTTAAACTTTAGACGAAACTTTCATCATTCAAAGACGAAAACAAAACAATATGGAAACACTCCTCGTGTCGTGACCTTTTCCTTGACGAGAACGGATTAAGCGTCGGCAACGCGGTTGGTTTTCCGATGGTCCACCCCCGCCAGCACGTAACAGAGAGTTTTGTCTGAAACAAGTCACGGTGTTCTACCATTGATAAGAACTCTGCTTGTAAAACAGCACGTCTATTGTTTAAGGACAGCCAACCAGGAATGATTTATTTTCAGTTTGTCTTCAGGTTCTATTATTATACAGGAGTTCCTTCAAGGTATTGTGAATTAGGTTTCTGAATTTCCCTCCCACAGCGATACAATATTGAAATACTGAATAAAGAAGTCCTTCTGTTTTGTACTTTTTCTTTTATAAGTAGAACTCCATCAAACGGCTGCTTGTTGAGGTAATAAAAGTTCTCTTCTCGAGCCACAAACTTACCAGAAGTCTTAAGAGTTTACCACCTTCTTTGGGAACGAACATTAATTTTATTCCAGTTGGTTTGTGCAAATGACTCTTTAAGCCATGTGGGGGGCCCAAAAACAAAGAAGCTATAATCTTATAATCCGTTTTTCTTTTTTTTGAGAAAAACAACTAGAGCAGATATCAAATCTCAGAAATCGCCGAGTGTTGACCCCCCGAAGAGTTCAGTAATAAATACGTGTTTTTAAAAAGACTTAATTTTTTATTACCTGTCATTCTGCCATTCATCTGTCCCAAAAATGAAATTTTGAATAAAAGATCCATTGTTAGAATGAAGGTTTGCGACAACTGCAGAACGTTTTCTCTCTATAAGTGCTGTTTTTAGTCAGACCTTTGTCAATCATTTTCTAAGTGGCTTTAAGTGTGTTTGTTTAAAACGATTCAATTGAAAAAATGTTTGGCAATCATGCGAAGTATAAAACTATGATTTTGAGTCACAGCTTGAAGATACTCGTTATATGTTTATTACAGGTGTAACAGGCAATTTCGGTTTTAAAATTTAAAATATTTTTGTACGAAGATGAGACTATATTTCAAAAGCAGAGTAAATCATTTCAGTCTAATTTTTTTTTTAGTTTTAACTTTCCAAAAGCTTGGTTTGTAGACAGAATTTTTTCAGCTTCATTGCAAAATAGCTCACTGTTGAAACATACCAACAAACCATACCGTGACATTTTCTCCATTGCGCTTTCCGGCCTCGTCTCGATATCTACCACTTGTCAAGCATTAACGATTGTGCTAACTAATTAAAAAATTTCTGTATTCATTAACTCTTAACTTGTGTCATAAAGATATAATTACACAAAACAAGAGCAACTAGAATAACCTCGAATGACTGCTGATAAAAGATATTTCTCGACCTTTTTCTACAAGAACCACTTATAAAAAACTCTACATGTCTAAGTAGCAATTTATTCTTAATTTTCCTTGATTTTCTTTCATTCGCGATTTTTCTAATATTCCACTTTCGAAGGTCAGAGTTCTCGATTTCCTTATACAAGTTGAAACAAGCAAGGTAGTTCAAATGCCGACTGCACGAATCCTATTTTTTCTTGCACACCGAGATCGCTTTTTTTACTTGTTAGTGCCTCAGTTCCTACAATCGAAGTTACTTTTATAAATTTCTCTATGCTTTAGAAATCTCGTGTTCTTAAAAACCATTCAGTGTGACTTGTGACTCAAACCCTACAGGTTGATACGCATTTAAACTGAAAAGAATGACCTCCATTTTCTAGCAAGCTATACAATAGTAATTAATGAAACATCAGATAAACTAGACTTAGATTATATTATCGAGCATAGACATGATACTGCGTTTGTAAAATGAGGATACGTATTTTTTTTATTTAGTTTGGTAGGATAATTAATGTCATATATTATTATGGAAATTCCCTTATCTGAATTGTTGTACACGATTTTTTTTGTAAGAACAATTTTATAAGAACAACGAGGCTCAGATTGGTCATAATTTAAGAACAATTTTACTCAGTCTTGAATTAAAAAAGTGAATCGCAGTTTTTCTCCTTTAATCATAATTATACGCTGTATGTACACGTATATTTGCCCTGAAATTAGTCCCTACATTGTAATGAAATACCTTAGGCTTAGATTTCATTCGACTTAAACTATACATTGAAATAAGAACAATTTAAGAACAATTTGAGGCTAAAATCGCCAAAAAATTAAGAACTCATTAACGTGTCAATATGTTGACTATCACCAAACTTAGCAACAAACATTAATTCCATCTTAATTCTTAAATTAAGGCCATATGAAATAACCATAAGGTTAAAAATGCCAAGTGACCATTTTGCATAAACGTACTTGGTACCCATGATGCTAAATTGCTGCCTAAAGGGTAGCATAAAAAGTAGTTAATGGACGGGAAAATAAAATGGAAAGCAAAAAAAACAAAATAAAATAATAAAATTACAGATACACATACACATGCTACAAACAACTAATTTCAATAATCAAATTAATAGTCTTGCTTCAGAGGTTTGACCTAAGCCAGTCTTGAATTATTACTTTACATTTACCTTTGTTCTGCAATACTCTTAGGAAAAGAGAAAACCACGTTTCAAAGTTGTATGTATGCCTTTCTTATAACGAAACTGAAAAAGAAGAGACGAACGAAGATCGTTCGATTTGGCTGATTTCAGTTTTCACAAAAAATATTAAGAATAATTTGGAATACGTGAGCTCGCGCTGAATTTAACGCATTAGTTTTTTATTTAATGAAAATTCGTGGGTAAAACTGTAGAGTGATGTAATAAAAAGACGTTTCAACATGGACTGAACTCTTTAAAACGGTAACAGTTACACAAAAATGTGCAGTTGAATGTTGCAACAAAACAACCTTTGCCATTCCTAAAACCTGTTGTTACTCTTGAAATAGCTGTTTTTAAGATTTTTTTCAACTATGGCTTAAAAATGTTTTTAATTTTACTGCTCTTCAACTGACCAAACAACAGATGACGACAAAATCCTGTCATAAACTTTACAAGTTGTCAAATTTTTGCATTTTGCATACGAATGAGGTTGCCATGACTTTACGGCTCTTCTTGAAGTCTTTTCTTTTACTTTAAAATATTCCAGTAGTTCTGTGATAAATGAGAAGGTTTGTTAAGTTTTCTTTCTGTGCCTTTACACTGAAACTTTAGTAGCTTAAAAGGCTTAGAACTAAGAAAAAATTCTAACGGTGCTCTAGAATGTCAGATGCTCCCTGGAAACGAGAGCGACATTTAGTTATGAAAGCATTCAGTTCTTTGTTATTTCTAAAAAATGAGAAGATGAAGCATAAATTTGACATAAAATCATTAAAATAAACAAGGGTTAAAATTATGAAATTAAAGTGGTGATTAAATATTGTGTGTTAGGAGATTATCGTTTGAATTTGTTACTTCGTCTGAGAAATATAACGATTAGCAGCCGAAGCGGCGAAACCTCGGAACCAAATTTTAGAAACAAAGAACCCACTGTGACACTACAAGATTTGCAGTTTGATGGAGAGCTAGAAATCAAAATTAAGTGTACCCTAAAAATAGAAACAAGAACCTCAACAAAAGATGAATTGATGGAGGGATAGAAAAATGTGAATCCAAAATGGCAAAAGCATTTTACACAGAGTGAGCTAGCCTAGTTTTTGTGTGAAGAGTGAGTTTAAGACTCATTATGACATATAATGGCTGACTCACGGTCATGGAATTTACAAAACATTTTCGTTTAGTTGTAACTAAAATGGATGCTTCATAAGTTTGATATAAAATAGAAAACCAATCGTCTGAAACTATCTAGCTCTTAAAAAAAGTCGTTTCTGCGTTTAATAGTTTTTATTTAAGACGAATTTTTTTTAAAACGCTCTAAATCCGGCTTAAGATAGAAGAGATTAGCGCTAGACAGTTGGGGAAACATATTGTTTTAGTTTTTAATGCAAACTAATCAGTCAATTACACTTGATGAAAATGGTAGCTGTCAATTTTCAATGAATACACTGTAACCACAAACTTTTAATTATAAAGTGTTCAGTGCATTTCTCCGGCAATACCGTGTCAAGTAAAGTCAGAAAATCGTACGGTAGTACTTAATACAATTATGGTATATTTATAAATAACTTCCTTTCTGTACAATGTTATTTCAAAACAGCGATATCAGTAAAAATTTGAGCATTTTTATGAACTTCTTGCAAAAGTTACAAACTTTGAAAAAATTTAGAAACTTTAACGGAGATTTTGTTATTTTAAAGTGTTAAGTTGTGCATTTCACTGTGTAATGTTTCGTCAGAATTTAGTGTTGAAATATATTGTACGTATATTGATAGGTGACTTCCTGTCTGCACAATGCTGTTATTTCAAAACCAAGATATCGATCAGTAAAAAGGTGAACATTTGTTACTTACTAGATCCTATAATGCACCAGTCAATTGAAACCACGGCCCCCCGACCCCCGCGACGTAGCGGGGGAGTAACGGGTGTATGGCCATGGAAAAACGTTATTGTAACAAAGCATTTTCCCGGGGGTTCGGGGCCAGTAACGCTTTTGCCAAGCTGCCGGGGATTTGTAGCGGGGCATGTAACGCTCGGTCCGACAGAGAGGGAA
>JAOBRD020312491.1:0-21747 GCA_027575215.2 Hydrozoanthus sils | reverse complement strand
AACACCTACCCTCGGTCCAGTCTTCCAAAGGTAACCGTCACGAGTAAAATCCCTTGTTAAGAGATGACTAATCTGCATATTTTTGAAGAACAAATCAGTTTGGTAACACTACAACCGTAGCGTTGTTGCCCTTTATTTCTTTTTCTTTATTTTTTTTTCTGTTTGAATAAATTTAGTTAAAAAAAAGAAAAAGAAATTATTACACAGCCCAATGGTGCTATAGCAAACAAAAAACGTATTGCATGGCCTACTAACGTCATAGGTCAGGTACCTCAGATAAGGATGCAAATCGGTTAGACCACATGGTCATACAACAAATTGCCAAAATAAATCCCATGATGCTGTTCGTGGCTTACTGAAGATTCCCTGGAAAGGTCTTTAATAAAAAATCTCGTTTTGTAGTCATCTTTGTTAAACTACTGCTAAGTATTAAGTGTTTTTAGTATGAAAGTAAGCACGTATCCTTAATGTGCATGTATTATATCAATCTACTAGTTACGCAGTAAAGTCACTGTAGGGTTATTACAACGAATCGCATGTTGACACTTAACAATGCGTGGCAGTAGATTGATATGTAGTTACAATAACATTAATTGTGTCAAAAATGACACACGTGGCGCTAGGCGTAGAGGATAAACTACCTATCATAACATCTGGTTCGCTCTTAAAATATTTAGAATGATTAGTTACATTCAATCCAATTACTCAAAATTAATTTCAATATCAACCTCATTTAACAGTTAAAAAATCTTCCATATTTCTAGTAAACAGTTTTTTTTAATGATATGAAAACAAAATTCCAGGAGTTTTCCATGGTTGCAAAAGAATTTTTCCAGGATACAAATCCTAATTTTCTCTCGGCATAAAACAAAACAATATTAACTTTAACTTGAGCAACCACACTGCAAAAACTATCGCAAGGTTGGACTTCAGCCTTCGAAGCGTAAGATGGCAAAAACTGGCCAGAATCCCAAGACAAAAACTTCCCGAAATTAAGTCTAAATACAAATGTCAATTGCGAGCAAGGTGCTACAGTAGGTTTTGGTTTGTTTGTCACAGAGTTGAAATAATTTTCACTAAATTCCAGGAGTATTCCAGGAGTACAGGGAAATTAACTGTTTTTCCGGGAGTTTTTCAGGGCCCTGGAAGGAAATTTCAAAACTCCCCGAGTGTTCCGGGAATTCCAGGTGAAGTGCGAACCACGCAGTAAAGATTACAATTGCGAAGCAGCTAACATGTTTTAACCAGAAACGTTTTTGACCCGATTACAACCACCCTGTGTACTAAGGGGTTAAGACTCCCATCTTGTACACTAAGGGGTTAAGACTTCTACCCTGTGCACTAAGGGGTTAGGAATTCCACCCTGTGCAATAAGGAGTTAGGACTTCCATCCTATGTACTAAGGGATTAAGACTTCCATCCTGTACACTAAGGGGTTAAGACTTCCACCCCGTGCACTAAGGGGTTAGGACTTCCACCCTGTACACTAAGGGGTTAAGACTTACATCCTGTACCAAAGGGGTTAAGACTTCCACCCTGTGCAAATAAGGGGTTAGGACTTCCATCCTGTACACTAAGGGGTTAAGACTTCCATCCTGTACACTAAGGGTTTAAAACTTCCATCCTATACACTAAGGGGTTAGGACTTCCACCCTGAGCACTAAGGGGTTAATACTTCCATCCTGTACACTAAGGGGTTAATACTTCCATCCTGTACACTAAGGGGTTAAGACTTCCATCCTGTACACTCAGTATTGTGGCTATAAATTTTTGCTACCACATATATAACTCGTTTAATAGTTACACAAGAAATATATACCTCTTCTGGATCGGTGCCAGGTTTATTGAGGCCCAGTAGATTCAGTTTGGCAGACCTAATGGACATATACCAGTCAACTATATCCTAGAACAAGAAAAACGAATGAGATAGAATTGCAATATGCCTTTCCCCAACTACGCTTCATGCACACAAACAAAACCTCCAAGTTAGAATCAGATGCTCATTTTCGCATACGTTTGCTGTATTTTTTAGCTACTTGTCTCAACTTGAGAGTTTTGTTTGTGCGCTGTGGAGCGTAATTCGGAAATGACCTACTGGTTGAAGCCTGCAAACGTAAGATTCACGTTCATTAGTAAGTATAAGAATAATTGAACAAACAGAGTGAATCTAACTTAATTTATGTTTGTTTCTGAGTTTTATGGCTTTTAAAGTAACACAAAAGATATAGAAAACTGCTAAGCCCCAAGACAGACGTAAGAGATCATTGTCTACAGTTGTGTCCGGTGACGTTAACTACACCAGATCCGATTGCAGTGCATTTGTTTGTTTTTTAGCGTACACAACGACATAACCGGTTTAATGCACTACTATCGGGTGTTTTATTAAGAACATCACTGGGCGCAAAAAACATTTAAGCTTGTATTGAAATGATCTTAACTCGTGTAGTATCCACTGTAAAACAACGGGTAAGGAGGTCATCCAGTTTTCGGGCTAAAACTAGACGGTACGTGTTCCCTATAAGGATTTAACAACATTTAAAAAATAGGACAATTAACAGAGAAGCACCATACACAGGATGAATTTAAGTTCAATGTAATTGATTAATTGATATTCAAGGAAGCGCTTGATTGTTAAAAAAATCAGTTTTTCAAAGACTTAGTAGCCCCTGATCTTGTAACGAACTGCTACAAATTATGGATAAAAACTAAACTAAATTTTACTATTGTCTTTTAATATTAACATCCAGACACCATACCATACCATCCAGACTCACCTGACCCGATTCAGAATATACAAAATAGTTTCTTGTAGTTCTATGATGCACAACCGTTAGTTGCAAGCTGTTTTCTTTCCCAGTCTTCTCAGAGCCAACAAACACTGCGTTTAGTTCAGTCAGGTTTAGTACCATCTTAGGTGTAACATCCTTAAGAAGGAATAAAAAGAATAGAAATTCTATCATAACAGGCTAATTCCACTAATGTAACTTCATTTGTTTATTTAAACTCATTCATGGTAAATTTTTACAATTTCTTCTTTAAGAAAAAAGGCGTGGACACCATAACTTTTAAAACCAATTACTGTAGACGCTGGCTAGAAAATATAATTAAAATTACTAAGGGAAAAGAAAATTAAGAATTGATAAATTTATAACCGAGTAATGGGAACGATTAGGCTGTGATTAGAACTACATTTCAAGTAGACAGATGTCTTTAAGCGGGGATCATCAAGTCGTAAGTACACATAAGAGCAGTTTCGTAACAAGCAAGTAAAAGGGTTTGGATTTATTTTAATAAAATTTGAGATTTGTTTAAGTCTGAGCCAAAAAATTAAAGTACCAGGAAGTCTTAAGGTATAACTTAAAAATTCGTTTAGAGAGAAAATACTGTAACGGGACCTGACTGTAGTTTCTGTCGGGAGAGTAGCTGATTTCTCAAACCACAACCCCAAACATCCGCTAACAGCCATGGTCAGAGCAGGGAACGCACGTTACATCTCTAGCAAAAGACAAGTAACAAGTATTAGTTCACGTGCGGTTGAAAGAGACCGCTTCTGCAACGTCACAATATAACAGTAGCTACCTCTCTTTGTTAGTTCAGATTCAACACTACGATAGTGTTCAATTTGTTTGACACCATGCTTTCGACTTGTACTTGCCACTTTCCCTCAAATTAAAAAAAAAAAACTCAAGAATTTTTACAGTTTCCAGATTAAAGGATTACCTGATCTTTGATGTAATACTTCAGAGCATTTTCCTTTTCCGATAAAACAAATAATCGAGTATTCCAAAGGTTATCATCCTTCCCTTTTTTCCTGAGATAACCTCTCTTGGAACCTGTTCAACCGAGTATATAAGAAAACAAAGTATGAACCAAGGTGTAATTTCTAATCAATTATAAAAGCTGGCAGTTAATCCATTACTGTCAGCATATGTGTTATTCTTTAATGTTTCAAAACTGTCCAATTAATGTCCAGATTAATGGATTAATTTGCATTGTTTCAGATAGGATTTTACTTTATAAATAGGCAAGAGGTCCTGCGTTGTTGGACATTCTTGTAGAATTAATGAAACGGATTGAACATGTAGCATTTTGCCACCATCGTTAGCCTAAATAAAGGGTATGGGACATTCAGAAGCGATGGTTCTAAAGGTTGGAGCTTAGGCATCCTGGAAGAAGGGACAATTTAGATGACAAGAGTATGGTGCATTCTCGAAGCAGTATTACTTCTAGAGGATGTTGCAAAAATTCCGGCAACAACTTTTAGTCTAGATATGTAACGGAATATTAGATGTAATAGCTGGTAGAATTGGTACACTAAAAGTTTGCTTCCCAGGCATCTTAAAAGCAGTGTTGATTGAGATAGGGAAGCATTGGAATAAGCCTTGGACAGTGCTAGCTAGTGCAAATGACTAGCACAAATGGCGAGCTGCCAGCCTGTCTAAAGGGGAACCTGGGTTAAATTGCTGGTGGTAGACCATAAATTATGTTTTGAAGTAATTGTGGAAAAGGTGCTGCCTTTGCTCTTAAGCTTAAGTCAGTCTAAATGATGAAGTAAGGGACATACTTTTGGATAATGGAAAAACTCAGGTTCGGAACATCCTAATCTAGATAAAGCAGTGTGTGCATCTAAACAACAATGTCAAGTGAGCATCCTGACAACAATGGTAGTCTAGAAGGTGCAACATGGGCATCCTGATAACAATGGTAATCGAGATGATGCATTTCGAGTATCCTGACAACAATTTTAACCTAAATGATGGAACATGGGCACCCTGATAACAATGGTAATCTAGATGATGCACTATGAGTATCCTTACAACAATTTTACCTAAATGATGGAACATGGGCATCCTGATAACAATTGTAATCAAGATGATGCATTTCGAGTTCTTGATAACAATTTTGATCTAAATGATGGAACATGGGATTCCTGTTAACAATGGTAATCTATATGGTGCATTTCGAGTGTCTTGACAACAATTTTACCTAAATGATGGAACATGGGCATCCTGACAAACAATGGTAATCTAGATGATGCATTTCGAGTATCCTGCTGACAATTTTTATTTAAATGATGGAACATGGACATCCTGATTACAATGGTAGACTAGATGATGCATTTCGAGTATCCTGAAAACAATTTTACCTAAATGATGGAACATGGGTATCGTGAAAACATTGGTAATCTAGATGATGCATTTCGAGTATCCTGCTGACAATTTTTACTTAAATGATGAAACATGGGCATCCTGATAACAATCGTAATCTAGATGATGCATTTCGAGTATCCTGACAACAATTCTAACCTAAACGGATGGAACATGGGCATCCTGATAACAATGGTAATCTAGATGTGCATTTCAAGTATTTAACCTGAATGATGGAACATGAGCGTCCTGATAACAATGGTAATCTATTTAGATGATGCATTTCGAGTATCCTGCTGACAATTTTTACTTAAATGATGGAACATGGGCATCGTGATAACATTGGTAATCTAGACGATGCATTTCGAGTATCCTGACAACAATTCTAATCTAAACGGATGGAACATGGGCATTCTGATAACAATGGTAATCTATCTAGATGATGCATTTCGAGTGTCTTGACAACAATTTTACCTAAATGATGGAACATGGGCATTCTGACAAACAATGGTAGACTAGATGATGCATTTCGAGTATTCTGATAAGAATTTTTATCTAAATGATGGAACATGGGATATACTGGATGAGTTGGTAAGTAACTGTTTGGAAAATGAGTCATTTTGAAATCATTGTTAATTTAGCCAAGGACTGTTTAGGGCAAAAGGATCGGTATAATGGTTGTGCAAAAGGTTGGAGCATGAACGTTGTACTTTAAAAAGAATAATTGTTACAGAAAAAAACTTTTTTGTATGACGCATTGTAAAACAAAAAATCTCGGTGTATACACTTGGTGCCATTAAATGCAATTAGTGAATAAAATAACTTTCTTTGTTTTTTTTGTTCAGGAATGTTATTGCTATTGCTTCATTGTTATTCTGGTGTTGTTCATATTTGGAGATGGATGTACCTGATAGATATGAAGGGGTGGGTGCTCCATATATAAATTCTTTTCTTTCATATTTTGCTCTTATCCACTGTTCTATTAGTATGCTGTAAGGAAAAGTGGAATAATCATTAATAAAACACTGTAAGGTACTATGAATTAACATTATAGTTATCTGTACTAACAACGTTACACTTGCAAAAATATACTATTTATTACATATATCAAAAGTAAAAACAATTTTATACACTTTAGAATGGTTTATAGAATCATATACAGTAGATTCTGATTTTTATTGCTTTGTACTGCTTAAAAACCGCTACATACGGTGCATCTGTGCTTTTCGGCCTCCGATAACACAATGGAACACTGTAAGACCAAATTTGGCTTCCCCTGATGTTTCCATTATCTGCCAAAAACTGCAAAATGATTGCAAACAGATGTAAATTTTTGAATTCCAATATATAAAATTATGTTCTCTATTATTTCACACTTTTTAAACTTCTTTTTCCTTCCTACTTTCAACTGGGCACCTGCTTGTATCAACTACATCTATAAAAAAAGAAATAACAAACTTTTCAAGTAACTATGTTTAAAAACAGTTGTAACACTGGACTAATTAAAGGAACAGAAACCATGTTATTCTTTAAATTTTCTGCTTGCTCCCGCCACTAGTAACTAGCAAACCACTATTTACATCTAATTAACTCATACTGTTCTTAAGTGTTTTGTTTGGCAATTACCAATGAGGTTTGATTCTCTCACCATAACCATTACCATGCATGCACCCGAAAGCTGTAGGATTTGTCAGCTAATGTGTGGGTTCGTCCGTTGCAACAACGAGGACCATTAATCATTTTTACTCTGGGTACGCAGATGGCCTTTGTGCTTCTAGAGGTGTTTGATAGAAGCGTCTTTGAAATCCTATGGGACTGTCTCGTGCTGCCATTTGAGCAGAAAAGAGTTGGGGTAACTTCTCTATCAGTGCTGACCACCTTCTTTGTAGACCTCAGCTGGAATGGAATCTGAGTCGGGTACGGCTCGCTTTCTGGATCTCATCCAAGGTAATTTATCCAGTGTCTCGTCGACTGGGAACTGTGGGAGCTGATTAAACCCATTTAAGCCCACCTTTCAAGAATCTTGTTTTTGTCGGTGATCAATGTGGTACCATCTGTGTCGAGAAGGGTGGATTGTCCAGACGTTGAGGAACCATTTACCTTCTTCGTACTGCTGTAGAAGTTCTTCATGTCAATTCTGTCAACAACGCCTTGGATCCCATCAACTTTGATGTTCAACCAGGCGTCTTCCATCTACTGGAGCTTCCCCTGGATGGTGCTGCGAAAGATCTTCAACAAGTCTTTCTTGGATGTGGACTTCAAAATGGAACTTGTGAGCTTGACTTTTCTCCTCTAGCAGCTGCTTTGTTTCAGTGCAGTTTTCGTCGAACCAAGGTTTTGTGTTTCCGGGTAGGAGACCCAAGACACTCCTTGGCCGTGCTGTGCACTGTTGCACAAAGTGCATTCCACGCCGCTACCACATTCTGGTTGTCTACTAGGATGGATTCAAGGTGATCCTCCAGAGTTGCCACTAATGATTGCTTCTTGGAGAAGTGCTGTCTGTTCGTGAAGCTGTGTTGTTCATCTTCCCAAGCTGCTGTTAATGCACGCTGCAAACGTGGCACTGTCAAGATTTCTTGGATCAAAGATACAAAAGAAGAAATCCACTCTTCTTCTTGACAATTGCTAATTTGTGTACTTAGTCTGTTGTTTCTGGGCACGGACGAATAATTCTTTCTTTTTCATTTTTATCTTGTTCTTTCTTAAGATAAAACAAGATACTTTAAGGCAGTAATCGTGATGGGAGCTTGGTTGGTCTGGTGTAGAATGGAACCTTGAGATTTACTTCTCTTTCGAATCAACCCATTGGCTCATCAGAGGTTTCAGAAAAGATTTGTTTTCGGTCCTCCAGAGGATCTCCCCTCGTATTCCCTAGTGACAGGTGCTTGTTCCAATTCTTGATAATTTCAGTGGCTATAGTTGGACTCTGACTCTTTTGTGATGTGAACAGCCTCCGTCGTTTTTGCTTCCATAGCTATGCCGTGTCGTATACACAGTTGTGATATGCACTAACTTGAGTTTTTTTTACAAAAACTGAGTCCGATAACAAGAGCAGACATCCATGAGTAATCCTGCATCACCTTACCCCATATTAAAACAGAGGTCTAATATTAGCACTAAATTACGGTTTAAATTGATCACAACAAGCCTAAAGTAAGAAAATAGCCTTTAATTCAAAATTTAGGTCATAGAGTTCAAAGCCATATATTTATAAACAGTTTCTACAGTAACAATAAAATCAATCTGTACAATGTTTAGAGTGTACAAATTCATATGCATGTTTTATGTCAAACGGATGACATGACTCACACATTTTACACGAGGTCTAAATCGCATGCGATTCAGTTTTGAAAGAAGTTTCTGAAGTGAATTTCCATAACACATAAAATTCAGTTTCTCCACGCTGCAACATTTGTCAATATTCTACTTCAGTTTGGAGACGAAGTATAATATTTACTAGCGAAAAAACTCATCTGTATTGTTTATTTTAGAATTCAGTTCCTCCACACTGCAACATTTGTCACTATTCTACTTCGGTTTGGCGACGAAACATAATACTTTCATCTGTTTTTGTATTTTAAAATTCAGTTGCTCCACGCTGCAATATGCGGCTAGAATGTATTTAACGGACACAAAACTAGTGAAAGTTGCTTTAAATAGAGCATTATCGTAGACCAGCTAATCAAATCTTGGCAAAGAATAAAGAAAGATTTCGTACACAAAACTGGAATGTACCGTTAAGAATTTTTTTTTACTGGGTTACCTGAGGCAATGCAGTTAAAATCTACAGTCCGGATTTTTTTGGTCTTCAGGTCCTGGTTCCTCAAAACCCGATTAGTGCTAACCCAGGGTTAATTACCATGACAACCGATAGATTTTGTTAAGTTAAGTTAATTGGAGTTTTGAGGAACCTAGATTCTTGTGCAATACCGTTGTGATTGGCTCAGAGGTCGACATCAACATAACAACTGAAGTGAAGAGGGTCACGGGTTACGCGAGCAAAGTACGAAGTACAACAGCGCGCATGCGCAGCTACTAAATTGTTCTCTTGTGTACAGAGTCTGAATTTGCTGATATACAGTAATGTGGCCTGGTTTCGTACCAAGTATTTTTCTCGCTAGGCTTAAACTACTCACAAAGAGACCACACAAGATAAATGATATATGGCACAACATGTGGTAGACCACACTAAAAGATGCTTTTGAGTGTTTTCGGAATGGGTCGTTTCACGATTTATTCCGATGAACTTACATATGAAATCACAAATAAAATCTCAAATGAGCGCTGCTTATCTGAGAATACGAGCTATGTGAATATCACAATTCGGAAGGTCAAAAGGTCATGTTAAAGGTCATCTTGAGCGAAATCGATGAGCAAACAAGAGATACCATTTTATCAGGGTGGGAAACGCCGAACCAAACTATTGTCTACTCGTCTGCTGATTAAAAAGCCTAAGTTTGACAGTTGTTATAGTACAACGACGACAGATTCCCTGGTTACGGCCTCTTATAAAATCTAGCCTGTGAACAGGCTCTCTATTCGAAGAGAGGGGAAAATTTATCGACGAGAATTGGGAGAGGGAAGGGGAAGGAGAGTTTCAGTTTCAGGTTTTATTGATCTAGACTTACATTCATTACAATTCCAGTGACCTGCTTACAGTTAAAACTAATCAAGGGGAGGCCACTGGGTTACAATTTAGTTTATGAGAAATAAATACAGGTATAATCAGTGACACGAAAAATAGCTATGATGAAGGAATCAAAAAATATATTTAAAACGACAATGTTAAATGCATTAGTAAATTGTAAATATTGTATTGTATATATGTATGTATAAATGTTGTAGTTATCATAGACGGAAAAAGCAAAAAGCATTCCAAGCAATCAAAGCAGAGATTCACTACTTGTTGATTAACAATAGTCGTACAACAAAGGTATAGCCGTTTCGATCTCAACGTAAGACTCCTCGCCATGTAGCATAGAAAATAATGTATTTCTCATTTTCTTTTTAAAAATACGTTTAGAGCTATTTCTAAATGAGTTGGGTATAGAGTTCCATAGCTTGGCACCGATTCTTGAAAATGAATTTTGTTGTGTTTTAAGCCTTGACGACTGGGTATACAAATCGTTAGAAAAGGCCGAACGGGTATTGTAGGAATGAACATATTTAATTTGCGTTAAGAGTTGCATCAGGTTATCAGGACAGTTATTCACACTTCAAACTTAGGAGAGAGCCTATGTTTGTTTACCATTTACCAATAAATTTCGGAAATTTCGGTTGGAATGTAAATGGTAAGGCTATTTTGGTCTGCCCGACCCGACCGAAAATTTTCCAAATTAAACGGAACTTCTTGAAAGGTAGTCCAGAATTCCCAACCGGAATTTCCAAACGGATTTTGTTGTTCTCCACCAGTTCCAAGCCCTACTCCAGTTTTGAAGTGTGTCACGTGTTAGATAGTTTATTGAACACGGAGCCACAACACCGAAAACCAACAACTCTCTTTGAATCTGTTTTCATGAAGGCTGCAATTGCTATTATCAAGGGCAATTCTTCATCGCGTTTTTTATCAAGAAACAAATCTTCGTTAAATGAACAATTAGCAACCTCGTTAAATAGCATCAACTCAGCCGCCATTTCGAACAGGCAAACTCGTCTGAGGCCGTCTCAGTAATTTAGTAGTTGTGCAATAAATGGTCCACGCCAATCCTCAACGAAATTTTTCATTTGGGATTTTTGCTTACCATTTGTACAAACCGTCGACCAACCGGTTTTCCATGTAAATGGTAAACAACCTATACGTCCACTCCAGTTACCTGGAGCTGGTATTACCTTTGATTGGTCAGATCTTCCAGTGCTGATAGACGCTTTCCGCTTGTGGTTTCGTATGACAGAAAACATAGCGTGTGGCGGTTGTGATATTTCTCTCTCCTGTTCACAAGCTAATAAAATCAACCTTGACTCATATGTGCCCAGCGTGACAGCAATTTTAACCCGCCGAATGTCAAGAAGGGCCCAAACATAGCGAGTCAGTGCCCAGTGTACGGTTTAAAAACCATCTTGCTAAAATTAAAATAACTTACGAGTCATCATGAGCAACAAACACCTGAAACATGTGAACCCAGCAAGTGTAAGCTATAAGGTCAAATCTTGTCAAATAAGACTACAAAGAAAAATGAAAGGTCAAATATCATTTCTGAAACATATCACCAACAAAAAGCTCGTTAACAAAATGTTGATCCTCTTTGTGAAGAAAACTAGTTTTCACTACTTCTGACGACCAAGCTCTCTAAAATGTAGTGTGATCGAAATTGTAAGACTGTATTAAAAAGTAAAGTTTGAAGTGTGAATAATTAAATGTTGTTATTGTCCGGTTGTCGCAACAGGAGTCAAAGTTTCTCATGAAATTTATTCAATCCATTCAGTCGTTTTGAGCTTTTAAATTTGAGCGCAGTTTAATCTTTATCAATATCCGGTATCTTTTTGAGTTGCGTCAGTTTTCATTTCAAATAACAAAATGAGTTCTAAAAGGAGACTAATAGAGTGTTAGGAAAATTTTTACAAAACAGCTTCTCGCTGTATCTGAGGCTGATCGAGGTTTTGGCGAACATACCTGTTGTTTACTATCCGTCCATGTGTCAAGCCTTAGAGACTTCACAACAGAGATGTGAGTTCCCAGATTCCGATGGATTCCACTACATCTAATGCAGATGAACAGCCCCATTGTTGAGGAAGCCCAGTCTGGATCTATCAAGAGATGTAGACGCGAAAATCAAACATGAACAGGAAGTAAACTGTGAAATCAACAACTAAAACATCAAACGGCAAGCTAGCCGATAAAAGGACGCTTACTTGGCGCTCCACAGTCGGCACAAGTGTTATTCCCTTTGTTGTTCATAAGTTGAACAACCGCTGCCCTTTTTCTGTCTGCGGACATCATCACCTAAGATTTCACACTCTTTATCTACGGTCTTATGTCTCGGCCGCATATGAGGGAAATCGACACCCGTTTCTCTTATGACAGTTAGCTTAGCCAAATATGGTAAACAAAGTAGTTTTGAACTGAGGCGAGAAAGAAAGAAATTAGGGGGTCGTTACAATCGGTGGACCCCCAAAATGGACCCCTAAAATGGACCCCCCAAATGGACCCCCTAAAATAATAGAAAATAAAAAAAAGTAATAAAAAATAAAATAACAATTTAAACAAGCTTTTTTAGAGTTTTTTTATGTAAAGTTTTAAATATACCATTCGACTGAATCGCGGCCTGTTGGCAAGCTCCGCAATTAGTCTGTTTGATTGACAGATGAATTTTACAATTAACCCGAAACTTGGTAGCGAAGATCTTCAAATTGTAGCTTTCAGATTCTGTTGCTTAAAATTAGAAGAGCTCAATTGCAACTTTGACGGCAATTTGTATCCACAGTTTTTGTTTGAAGAAACTATGCTAAATTATGCAGTCAACCAATTTTTCTGCAAACGACTAACCCCGATGTCACAATCACTTTTGTTAGATGTTGTATGTATTATTTCTGCTGTATATCAAACATTTCATAAAAAAGTGTCAAATTTTATTTCTTTACCCATTTAATTTATGGTGTAAAAAAAAACAAAAATCGCGTCATTTGATAATTTTAACAGTAGCAATATTAAAAATGGCGACATTATCCTTGAAGGCCAGGTGTTTACATAATCTTGTGACGTCTTTTGACACTGAACGTGTTAATGGTCAACCCGGGTCGGTACAATCGGTGGACCCCCAAAATGGACCCCCTAAAAACATAATAGAGAATTTAAAAAAATAATGATAAAAAATAAAAAAAATAAAGAAGTTTTACTTAAAGTTTTTTCCTTCAAAGTTTTAATACCGTTTGACTGAATCACAGCCTGTTGGCAAGCTCCACAACAAGTTTGTTTGATTGACAACTCCGTAATGTTAATAGAAGTAAAAGATGTAAAAGGTTTTGGCATCTATTTTTGCCTCTTTGACCAGTAATTACTATGAAAAAACTATTATTCATATGTTACTTTCATTCACTCTTCTTATATTAGTATATACATTTTTTAGTAGGGGCTAAAGGCTGATACAAGTGTCGGTCATGTATTCCCGTACAAAAGGTGGCATTCAATTACTGAATTCAATTAGCTAAATGGACAGTTCTGTAAAAAAAATACATAAGTTCAATAATATTTGACAAAACAAATCAATTCGAACACCTTTAAAAACTGAGACTGAAACATTATTAAGACTGGTGTTTTCTGCAGTTCTCGAGTGGTCCCAAAAGGCAGAAGAGTTTTATCACAGTCTAACACTTTGTCTTCTTTATTTGCTTTATTCTGAGTTTTACACGAATAGAAAAACAAAGCACACAGATCGACAAACGATGGCTAGACAAAACGCGATTTCACTGTTTCTCTTCGTTTTCTTACTCTACTTCTTTATGAACCACGTCTTCAAAACTTTTTGCCACTTCGCTGAGAAGTTTCATCATCAAAAACATTTTTCGCATCATTTAGATGTTGACAAGAAATAATGCGAGGAAGAACAATCAAACACGCTTTTTCTATGTTTTGTTTGTGAGTTGTAGGAGCAGGCGCGTAGCTCAGTTGGTTAGTGCGCAGCCTTCGGAGCTAGAGGTCCCCAGTTCGATTCCCGATGACTGCACGTCAGTTTCGACTTTATTCTGATCAGTATAGCTGTAGCTTTAAATACCCGTAAAACAGAACACTGACAGAGGGAGGGGGTAAAGGGCGCACCGTCGGCTTCCATTGGTAGCAGGAACTACCGACAGGAACTAACGACGTTAAATAACGGTGCCTTTACCTTTACCTGTTTTATTATAGAAATATAAAACGAACGCGTGCGCTCTGATGTCTGCCGCGTTGTATCTGCTTTATTTTACAAATTGATGAAAAGACGCGCTTGAATTTTTTAGTTCATGAAAGAAGTGCTTAGAGAAAAACGAGCTGCTGGCAAGTGTTTCTATCACTGAACAGAGCAAGCAAGCGAGCTTTATACTCCTTTTATAAAACACGCCACATAAACAGCCGATAAATCTTCATACTGTGATGTTTTAGTAGGCAGACAAACTCTACCCATTGCTCATATTTAAAGTGTATCACCATAGCCAATCAGAACGCGCGTTATATCCGCTTTACTTATAAACTGATAAAACATGGGGTTTTGACCAATCAAAGAGCGCATTATATCAAATCTGTATTATAATGTCAACTAAACTAGCCGTGTAGATATCAGCTAGGTCCGAAATACCCGCTTTGTTGGGAACTTAAATGTTTTCTGGTTCTCTAGGTAAAGGGTATAATGTATCTTATTAGGCGGTTAGGCTGGATATACGAGTCGGCAGTATACTGGACCCGCCAAAATACAACTCAACGAGGAAAAAACTAAACCGCCTAATAAGTTTATTATTATACGATACTTCCACTGTTCGCTAAAATGAACGGCCAATGACAAAAAAGTCGGCAAACTACTGCAATCTTTTACTGACAATGAATCTGATTGGCCGCAAGACAATGGTGCTGCAAAACTACCCATTTCGTTGGCCCAGCTGGCGAAACGGGTTTCTCGTTTATTTGTGTTTTAGAGTTAAAACTGGATGTACCACTGGGAATAACCGGAAGTACCACTGGGATTAACTGGATGTACCACTGGGAATAACCGGAAGTACCACTGGGATTAACTGGATGTACCACTGGGAATAACCGGAAGTACCACTGGGAATAACCGGAAATACCACTGGGATTAACTGGATGTACCACTGGGAATAACCGGAAGTACCACTGGAAATAACCGGAAGTACCACTGGGATTAACTGGATGTACCACTGGTGGGAGTCTGTCCATCTTTTGAAACTCAGTAATTGACGAAATGATAAAAACAAAGGAAATGAGAAAATTCTTTGTTTGTCAAAGAAATTTTATTGAAAATTAAGATGCCAGAATGTCAAACCTCACCGAGTTACTTCACTCTCGGGTTGTGCACGGGCTCAAGGCAACGAACTCAATCTTTCTTTTTAATTTCACCAAATGTCGAATCTACGGCGCTGTGTTAGAGGGAGATTTTCGTCTCCAAAACTACAGGAGCAACTGTTATACGTTTAGCACCACAAAAAAAATCCAAAAAATTGTTATTTGCATTGTTGCTGGTTACTTGAAGCTGTTGCAGATGTGTTGAAATGCGATCAAAACTCCTTTGACAGCAAGTGAGGCTTTGTAGTTCGTATTCGATTCTTGTTTGCAGTTTAAAATAAAATATTCGAGTACTAACGACAAAATACCTACGAGTTTCTACAACCTCGTTCCCAGGGCCCTGGGCATGGGAACGAGGTTATTAGGTTCCATAGGAATACTCCACAAGTAGGCCCCGATACGGAAATTTCACCTTTAAAAAGGGTGCTCGAGCATTTTTTCTAATCATTTACTTCGAGAGGTATTCCAAAACTGATCCACCCAACAAAAAAATAAACAAGACCCCTTCCTCCATTTGGGGTATATTTCTGTCAGTCATCTCCTTTAATGATAGAGCAACATACACCAAACTACGTCAGGAACTTTAATGTTTCTTTAACAAGTACGACTGTACTACGGGACCAGGAACTGGTACATCACAATATATTTACAGTGTGTAATGGACAACTAGAATTACTCTTCAAACATAGTTGTGTTTACTTATTTTGTTTCATGAGTAACAACAAAGGCTACTTTAGTTTGAAATCTACACACCCTGTACTTTGGTTCTTTCCTCGCACATATATTTTACTTGACGTCTTTTAATTTACATTTGATTCTCGCTCCCATACACTGTACGCTGATTCTTTTTTCGTCGACCGTCCTACATATAACTGCCGTTGCGATATCTCCTGTATACTGCATGTATAGTCATCGTGTCTGACGAAAAATCGTGTGCTTTATTTATTCGCTAAAGTAGCTCAAGTCAGTATATCACGACCACATTAGTCATTATTGTTGAAAACAAAGAAAATGTTTAACAATGTTTTAACTTGATTTCTCTCAATGAATATTAACAACATAGGATTGTGTTGTACGATACAATCAAGAATTGCTCGTAGAGTCCCTCGAGAATCAAAAATAAAAGTCTAACTCAGTCAAAAGAGATTTCTGCTAATTACCACTGTGAAACATTTATGGCAATGGAGCTTTAATCTTTTAGTCGGCCTCGGTTATGCATATTAATTTGAATATTGTGAATTCCAATGTGTACGGCGCAAATCTAAAATTGCTCGTAAATTCTCTAGAAATCCAGAAATCAAAAATCTAACTCCGTCAATCGATGGGGAATGTCCCTTAGGGTCGTTGTGGGAAGTTTTGTTGCGGTATGATGCGAACTGATGGAGCATTAGGGTTTTTTCAAGAAACGTCGCCCCTCAACAACAAGAAAAAGATTAGTAGCGTCTGGGGACCAGTTCCTGGTCCAAAAACAGTACTACAAACGCACTTTTTGATCATCAATAATTGGAGAGAGAGAGAGTAATTCTGACATGATGTAACCAACCAAAGGTGAGATTAAGAAAAGCCCAAATTACCCGAGAGTGAACTGAACCCCCAACAGTCAGATTGCATGACGGGTGCTCTTACTACCGAATCAATTACACTTGTAAAATCTTTTTGAAAACAAGATGTCTCCATTTTAAATAACTATGGGTACATTTTTTTGTGAAGTATTTTGATCTGGATTCTTAATCCTAGGGGGGATTTTTCGTTTCTTTGGTAAAATTTAAAATGGGATTATGAATCCAATGAATCAGCTCGCGACAAGATTTAATGAATCTGGATTTTTATGATTAATGGGGATTCTTCGTTTCTTTGGGAAAGGGTTCGAAAAAAGGTCCATGTGGCAAGCCATCTTCGCGCTAAAGGTATTTTGAAATAAAAATATTCGACACAACGTTATAATTTGTTTGATAAGCACCATATTTCAGCTAGCCAAACCAGCCTTCTTCAGGTAATAAAGTACAACACTGGCGTGTTACAATTTTAAATATTTATGGCAGTTATGAGCGCGCAAATTATTGCGTGTAGTATTATGTGATGAATAAGTTATCGTCGCCGGGAGATGATGGGAAAAGCTGACGTTTCGAGCGTTAGCCTTTCGTCTCAGCATCTCAACGAAGGGCTAACGCTCGAAACCTCAGCTTTTCCCCATCATCTCACGGCGACGATTATTTATTCAGTATCACATAATACTACAAGTTTATATTAGTCACCGACGCAATCAATAGTTATTTTAAAAACTATATACCCAAAATTGTTGCGTGGTTTTCTGTTCAGAAGTCTTCGGTTACATTATGCTAAAACGCTGTCTGCCTTTCGTGGGAAAAACCTCTCTTCGGATTTATCGTTTCAGGCTTTCGCAAAAAGAAATCCGCGATTAATCCCTTTTTGTCAGTTTTTTTTCTTTCGCAAAAAATAATCCGACGTGTAATCACACGCTTTTAAAACTTTGGATTTTTCCAAAGAAGCACACCCTACACATGCACAGTTAATTTTCTAGTGACAAAGGTCCTGCAAATTGTCAAATTTCTATTTAATCTCAAAAGTGAAACTTTAGGATAAAAATGAACTAATGTTTTCATTGATAATTAAAATTTGAATTTTCTCCACTTTTATTTGGGGTTGACTAAAAGTGCCGAGCTGCTGAAATATCCTGCACATAAAATACGTTGTATTTCGAAAAAAAAAAAAAACTGGAAAAATTCACAATGCCATCTTAGAAATATAAAAGATAAAAACTCGCCATGCATGTTAACAATGGCACAAGACAGCTCTGCGAAGCCGTGTTCTATTATTTCTCTACTGCTAGTACACTTTTTTTTATATAAGAGCCTCCAGTGTTCTTAAAATGTTCTTGATCGATAAAATCAGACGCATGTATGAAAAAACTAATAAGGACGAGGCTCGAGAAAATGTATTGCTTCATATACAAAAAAGCATGAATTAATTTCTTTTTTCTCAAACACAACCGTTCCGAAAGCAACAGTATAGAGCTATAAGCAGAAATCAAACGAATGAGTCCATGACTTTCTGCAGCAAGGTAACAAAATAGAGTTTTCGGCCTGGGATGTGTTCTTAGCATGTTTTTAAATTTTGGTCAACTTTCAGACTGATCTTCTTAGAGAAAAGATTCTTAAAAAGGAGTGTAATAACAAATTTCTTAAATGACTTAACTGATAAATTTCAGCTAAAAGTCGCGTCAAATTCATCCAGCTGCAATGAGAAATTTGCACAGAAATGAATGTCTCTATAATGGTTGACGTACGAGCCACAACCCGTTTAAGTTCAGCTTGCTTATTGAATCCACGAAAACTGTGAAGTCAATTAAAAAGTTTTCGAGGTTCAACAAGATTCCACATATACTGCCCACAATAAGTTGAAGAAGCAGCTTTGTTGAATTCCTTTTGGTGTTTGAACTGAAAGTCAAAAAACGTCGTGCATAACTTTCCAAGCGTTGAACACGGTAAATTAAAAGCGAACTTCCAGGACTTTTAGCCACTTAATTTTTCAACTAATTATGGCAATTGTCAGTTTAAGAGCTTTGAGGTTCCTAGACGAACTTCAAACATTCCGTTTTAGACTGATAAGCTCTCAATATAACAAGTTTAATAGATTCAATCTTGCAGTAAAAATTGAACTTAACTCAACTCTTCAATCAACTGAACCGGCGTATCTTTCAAAATGTCAGTTTTCATAAATCATAAAATAATTGCGTTTTGAAAGTTCTTGGAGCCTGTGTTCGAAGAATTGCACTCGGTATTAAAACTGCGTGTAGTTTGTTTTTCATCTCGCAAATTCACTGAGATTGCTCGAAACGTATTAAAATGTCGTTTAAATTGTCTAGTTATATTGAAACAGTTTCCAACTAAAAACTGTTAGTTCGACTTATCGAAAAACTGCACGAAACCAATTATTCTGTTAACCTGCTCGGGCCACCGTTTAGTGCATATGATAAAGACGCAAACAAGCTTATAACTGACAATGTGACTATGAGTTCGACCGGCAAACTCCAATTCAAAACTTTAAATAGTCATACTAATCACGAAATGAACTTTTTCTGAACCGGTTGATACTGTGGGACTTCTTCTTCCGATTAGAGGTTTCTGTGTCTTTCATAGCTAAGGACAAGAGAAAACATGAAAGCGGTTAGTTGTATAGAACGACTACAAGAACTTTTTTCTAGGAGAGTAAGCTAATCAAAGAGGCAGAAAATAATCTCCTTTCTTAAACTGTTTTCTTATTTCTTCTTAACCAAGTTGAAGTACGCGACAAAAGTGACTAAACTGGTAACATATGCAAAGATACGGAATTTAAGTTTCGATACATAAATGTTTAACATTAACTAATTCAAAACATTATGGGCCCAAAACAAAATTAAGTACCATTTAGTTCGACTTCGTTCGAGTCGCTCATGGGCAGGTCTGGTGTTAGTAACTTAGTAATCTAAAACACGACCGCCATAGACCTTTTTCAATAATGGCGGCGAACTTAATATTCTCTTGTGTGCACTCAAATTAGCTTGGCTAGCCTCATTCTTGAGTTAAACTTTTAAAATAATATGTTACTTAAAGCGAGGCATGACAAGCTAATCATTTGAATTCACACATAAGAATATGTTCGAATCGTTCGTTGCGTATGCATTTATCCCCGGTTCTCGAGTGCAAGTGGCTCCATAGCTCACAGCATGTTGCACACTGCCGATAAGACCTTATCCCAATCCACTGATGGGAACAAAAATACCGTGTACAATTATTCCCTCACAACAAGCGTTTTTTCGTTCTTCACTTTAGTTTCGGTCAGTCTCGAAGTACTGTGTAAACCTTGAAGTTCATCATATTTTGATTAAATTTGGGAACAAGGAAAATCTCATATAAGTTTCTTGTCTTTTAACGAAACATTAACACAAACTTAGCTCGGGTCATGTTTTTGTTGACTAGCTAGTAAAAAACTTGCTTTGCCAAGGTAGACCAAACTTAGGGAGCGATTTATTACCCGGCAACTTCAGTACTGTTGCCTTACCGTTATCGAGACTACTATTGCAGTTTTTTTTTTGTAATGTTGAGTTTACCCAATGGTTTTACAAGCATTTCTAGTGCTCTATATAAATGTAATTAAAATACCAATTCATAATGCATGTGTCGTAGAACAAATTTCTGAGCATACACATTTCTGCATGTTGTGTACATGTTCAGTATTTTATTACCGTTATTTATGTAATTATAAACTAGCCGCTATCTGGCGTTGTTATTAAGGGAATAAAACAACCTCGCGCGTGTTTCTGGGCAAAAATAGAAAACGCTTTGACGTAGCAGAACACGAGAAAAATGTTGAGAAGAAAACGAGGAGAAGCCGAGTTTTCTCTCTACTTTTCGAGTGCTACTTTTCGAGTGTCTGCTACGACATAACGTTTTCTATCTTGTCTAGAAACACAAGCGAGGCTGTTTTATACCTTTCAGAAAATAACCTCTCAAGTCCACACAGAAAAATATCATTTAACTGTTTTTCATGCATTATATGACGTCATATTGTGATTTCTATTTAGTAAATAAACACCTCAGTCCGACGGCTGGTATATCGGAGGATAATGTCCGCGGCGGATAGATTGTCCGGAAAATGAACAGTTGGCCGAGAAGCGAAGCTTTGAGGGCAACTGAGAGATTTTGTGGACAATCTATCAGCCAAGGACATTATCCTCCGATATACCAGTAAGCCAAAAAGGGGTTTATTTATTTTATAACCCTCCCCGAATAATTTTTTCTTCGATAAAACTTTGTGTACAATTGCAGCGATGAAAACTTCTCTCTTCTCCACACTAATTGAAGTTGGATGGAATGTAAACTCTCAGTTTTAAGCTTAAGATGTTTTACAGAACTTTAGAGACTTGATAGATTTAGTTAAGCTTGTTTTTGCGAAAGCGGACTCGCAGCTTTTTTAACCTTTAAACACGTTTACGGTTTACCTTGACTACTCTTTTGTGCATGCGTTGTCTGGCACTGCCTTTGAAACCAGGCACTTTTAAAAATCTTCGTTTTTAGACTCGGCGAAACGATTAATTTTCTTGTCTGTCAATTTAAACTTGTTCAAAACTCGAAAAATAACGTTTGTTGTTTTAGTTAAAAATGGCCGACAAAATCGCAGGGCAGTTATCGAAATGGAAGGGGTATATTCGCTGATATCTTACTTCCGATTTTGTACCACGTGATGCGTTTTATCAAATGAGATTGCACGAAAATTATTGGGTGGGTTATAATCAGTTTTAGCATAAATCAAGTCACTATCTATCACGAATACTGCAATCTGATTGGTTCCCTACTATCTATCACTTGATAGATAGCGTCTGTGAAACCCAACATGGCGACTACATGTGCACTTCAGGATTTTCAGTCCTTTCTGCAGACGACTTGAAGCCTCTAATTGACAAAACAGTTCAAGACAAAACAAAGGCAGCTATAAAATATGATATAAAGATTTCAAAGGTTAGAAAAAAACAATATGCTTGTCTCGAAGCATCAATTTAACACATTTCACTCGAAAGACTGCCGAGCAGATCTGCACATGTGAAAGCTGTTTGGA
>JAOBRD020312383.1:0-21750 GCA_027575215.2 Hydrozoanthus sils | reverse complement strand
CGACACTCTCTTTCCAGGATTTAGAACCTCGACACTCTCATTTCCAGGATTTAGAACCTCGACACTCTCTTTCCAGGGTTTAGAACCTCGACACTCTCTTTCCAGGATTTAGAACCTCGACACTCTCATTTCCAGGACTTAGAACCTCGACACTCCCTTTCCAGGACTTAGAATCTCGACACTCTCATTTCCAGGATTTAGAACGTCGACACTCTCATTTCCAGGACTTAGAACCTCGACACTCTCTTACGACGTAAGCTTTTCAAATTTCTAAAACTACTCTAGTCTGAACACTTGAGATGCCATTAACCTTTCAGTAATTGCTCAATGCACAAACGTGTTATATGGGTAATCAGTGGTGCATACAATTTATTATATAAGCTTCCTTGTTTTATATGAGAACACGACAAAAGGTTTGGATCACGAGCTGAAAGCCCAACTGTGTTTCCAACAAAGTATGGAAAGACAGAAAATGTCTTCTTATCTTTTATAAAATAAAAACAACTGATGACGTCATTCATGATTTCTTTCCAGATTCAGAAAATGGTCCTCGGCCTGTCAGAGCGTGTGTTTTACTGAATTTGTTTTATGAATTTCCTTCAAACTTTTCCTTTGTCTTTTTTCTCAAGTTTGTCAAGGTCAACGATTCTCAACACCTAGACACCCTCTTCAACCATCCTTCATTACATTACTATCAGAGAAGGTTGCTTCATCCATCTTCACCATTTTTCCCTTGTTTTAACGATTAGCACCTTTTTTAAAACCGAGTTGCATCTCAATGCCCTCGCTAAAAAGTAGTGAACTTTGCACTTGCGAATCTATATTAACTTATCGCAAAAAAACTACTAAAGATCAATAACAAACAGCAGGTGATTGACCAAGAAAATCCTACAATCCCATTCAAGACATGCTGTTGGTTTTATGAGGGTCAGTGTCAAGGGGGTCACACGCTGTGCAAACATTAGAGGTCTTAAAAGTAACATCATGGAAAATTTCTTAGCTAATATCCACTTCTGCAGAATTCATACCAAGCTATGTCAGTTCAATCTTCCATGTTCTCGTGCTTTTAAAAGGAATTTTTCTGGCATTATCTACTATGCCAAACTCTCACTAACCTGGCTGTAAATACCTTGTTTAACGCTCTTCTGTAACCCATCCACCCCATGACTATAACTGTATGTCTCTTCTAAGAATTGAAGTGTTCTTGAATCCTTTAATAAAGTTTTAACGATCTATAACTGATCGTCAATGCGACTACTATCACTTCGACATTCAATCTGCTCTTTCCCGTGACGAATCCTCTTTCACAACAAGGTGACATCTCCACTTTAAGAGCAGGCGAGATGTCGGTCTATATTTAGCAACTGCACTAAGGGAACAAGTCAAAACAATGGTATTTTTAACAAACCCAATTTTGTCGGGGGAGGTAGTGGGTGGTGGCACATACCCCCTACCCCACCCCCCACCACTTTTTCAGCGTTCAATTTCTCAAAACCTGATTTAGGGGTATTGGTTTTATTGTATTATGGAATCTTCTCTCCAAAAGGAAGGCGTTGGTGCAAGCACTTTATCAATATCTATTTTATTGAACATGAAATTGCTCCTGAAATTCAGCCTTTTTGAAAAAAATTGGTGAGTGGCGGCACATAATACCCCACCTCCCTAAATTGGGTTCCTAGGCAGTAGCGTTGTTCTGACCTTTTCCCTAATGACATTAATAATGTGTTTCAACCATAGGTCATACATCTTGCTAACTTCTTTCTTTCAGCTTTGGAAGTTATGTATGGAGGGAGATTTATTTTTTTAACCAACAGCCCTAACCGTCCCCCCTCTCAGGAGTCTTCCAGCTTGGAATTTTTCCACCATATTTTGTAACCGTCTCCTTCGTAATCTCCGGTCGTTACTTTGTGCTTGGTAATAAATATTTCTCTTTTTGATTTATGCAGCTATCAGATTCTTAATCATTTTTTAGTACCTAGGATTTCTCTTTCACCTCGTTTTACTCTTATAATTTCTATTATTCTTATTACTGCTATTGTTATTATTGTTTTCAATATTATTTTTGTTATTAATATTACAAGCTAGATAATCAACAGCAGTTTGTGTATCATTTTCAGTGTGATCAGTGCGAAGCTGATTATGTCGGATACACCTTCCGACACCTACATGAGCGCATGAACAAGCACGCGGGAAACACGGCTGTTGGCGAACACTTGAGAAAACAAAATGATTGTGACCTCTCTAGAATTCCCAAAGTTTTGAAAAAATGCCGTAACAAATGGGACTGCGTAATGTATGAAATGCTTTTCATTAGAGACTTGAAACCCAATCTTAATAAGCAAAAAAACAGCATTAACTCAAAGTATTTTAAAATTGCTTTGTTGTAGCGCCCATGTATTTATATTTTCCCATTTTATTGTAAATATCCCTAGCGTATTTCAGTATATTTTGACCATTTTTTGAATTGTACATATATTAATTCACTTTTAAAACTAATTTATCTTGAAAATGATGTCAGTGGGACATTGAAACGTCGATTTTTATAATAAATCGTTGATACTTTTTATCAACAAAGTCTTTAAAACAAAATTTCTTGTTCAACATTGCATGATCTTTGGTATTCTAGTAATTGCAAGATTTCTTGATGTTACGAATTTATATCTAGTCAGTACAAATGCGGGTACCAAAATTCCTTGATTCGTCCATCAGAAATGGAAGACAACAGTATTCAAATGAAAAAGGATCTCGAAGTTTTCATTTACCACTTGCGTATTTCAGCTACGGTGGAAGTGATTGAGATGGTTGGTACACTTGCAAAGAAGCATGAAACACTACGTATCTTTGTCTTTGGTTGTACTTAGCTTAGAGGGAGTCAGGATGGCCGAGCGGTTAACACTCGTGCCTCCCACCTCTGTAGCCCCGGGTCTGAATCCTGGGCTCTGCAAATGGGCTGAGATGTATCAATCTTAGTTTGAGTCCAAGGGATTTTCTCCGGGTCTTCCTCCCTTGACGAAATCGTCTAGACACCCGGCTAATTCTGGCTATGGAGATGTGCTCCGAGGTCAGCATAGCGGCACCAATTGTGTATGTGTCTGTCTCGCTTGTCTGTGTGTAATAGTGCACCTTTACATGCTTTTGGTCCGACCTTGTTGAGCTGCGTCCATGACTACAACTAAGGGCGATTAGATCGCTAGATATTATATGATAATGATAATGATGATAATAATAATAATAATAATAATAATAGTAATTATTATTATTATTATTGTTGTTGTTGTTATTGTTACAGTTTCTCCTTGACCAAAAGAGTGTTGCTGCAGTGACAGTGCATTGCGTGAAAGTACCGACAAGACTTGTTAGAAAAAAATCTATTATGATCTCTTTTTGGAACATTGTGGCGCACTTTACGCGGGCTAAAATGGAGAACCCGCTAAAAAGTCTTCATTGTTCACCCAACGTCTTCCAAAGTGATAATAATAGCAATAGAATTTATGTTCTCGGGCGTAAATATGTTTTGGTCTCTTCTCAGAGCTGATTTTGTGCCCCATCCTCGGCTCGGGAAAAAAATGAGCCTGAATTGCGCCCAAAAAATGTTTATGCCCGCGAACATAAACTCTAATGTATTATTCTAAGATCTGGAACTCATATTCTGTAGAATATATTCATTGCCAAACATTGTTTTGTGTTTTTGTCAGCTTGAATTTGAGAGATACTATCGGAGGTTTTCCCGGTGTTCTCAAGTGTCTTGTTGCACAGAAAAGGAAATTCAGAAGTTCGGAAAAACTCCAAAATATAGACGTACTCTTAGATAACCTTTAGGAACCATATATTGTACCTTGATTTGGTTTGATAATTAACCGTGGCATCTTTTATGGTCCGTTCAGTATCTTACTACTCCTCGTTTGAAAATTGTTCGATGTATGAAACAAGAGCTCTTATGAAAGTAACAGTACCATTATATATATAAATAATGATAATGATAATAATACTAATAATATCGTCGGCAAGCTACGAAGTCGTGTAGAGACGAGCTGTCTAATAGCAATTTCTTTACTCAAATTAGAAGCAAGCTGACCAACCTTTAAGCACCTAAGCAGGGCCCGGTTCCTCAAAACCCTGATTAACTTAACCCAGGGTTAACTCTTAACAAAACCTATTGGTTGTCATGGTAATTAACGCTGGGTTAGCACTAATCGGGTTTTGAGGAACCAAGTCCAGACCCATAAAGATCTAGGGGTTAAGGGTGAGCTTAATTTGAATTTTATTTAACGAGATGACTTTTAAAGCAAGTATTCTACTGAAAGCGAATTTGGTGTCATTTTGAAATAATGGACGAATCTGAAAGACGACGGAAAACTCTGGGAAGAATTAAGATAGGAATTCAATATAGTTTTTTTCTTCTTCCAGTTTGACGAGGATATCTCAGAGTACACGTACGAGCGGACATTGATAATGGAGCAGAGGTTCCAGATGTTGAGGCAGTTGAGCCTTTCTAAGCGAGAGAGTAAGCGCGAGATCCAGGGCGTGGTCGACTCTTCCTACAGGACAAGGTCAACTTCGTACAGACACGTCACGGACGCCCCACTGCCCGATGAGGACTGCAGTAAACAGCAACCCGGGTCCAGCGGCTCACACACCAATACTGCTTTAACAGATGACAACCAGCAACATGGGCGGCATGTCCCGTAAGTGAGACTACAAAGCAGTGAAGGATAACAACAAATAAAAACAATGGCTTATTTAAAAAATTTACAAGTTATTGTTCAGCGTGGAGACACAATAGATTTTGTGCATGATGACGCCACAATAGTGTTTTTCTACACTAAAACGAGGCATGTTGGTTATACTTTCTTGCTATGTACAAAGCAACGAACATTCCAGGTCTTCCAGTGAATAAACTTTGTAGAACAGACATAACGAATTGTTGAACAGTAAAAATTGATGCAAGTTCCCGCGATCTCACAAAGCATTTCACCACCAACTCTCACTTTGATGCATTTGTGAGGTCATCATGCATAAAGGCCATTGCAGGCCATAAAACGACACAGTAAATTACATAAGATTAGGGTTGACTTAAGTTGTAAACTTTAATTTAAACATATTTTACAAAATATTGGCGCGTTTACTCATTAACAGTGTCAATACAACTTCTGTTATTAGAGCCGAAAAGAACGTACGTCGAATGAACACAGCAGTAAAGCTGAACAAGATCGTAAAGGAGAAGTCTTTGGGATCACAGTTGGTCGTAATCAACCTACCGGGGCCACCAAAGGACGATGGCGACGCCCTTAACTGTATCCTCTCACTACCAAAAATTACGAGGGGTACCCTCAGGTTTTGACTGTAAGAGGATAACCCACATTAGATAGCTTCACCTTCCTTAATTTGCCGTCTGTGCCGCGCGGGGGGTGTCTGAGGTACTGATTGTAAGATAACTGCTTTTTCGGACTCCCTTTTTATGGTATCTTGCCTTAACGCAACCGCTTTTAAAATGGCCTATTCATAAATAGCTATTACACTACGAGATGGAGTTTTTTTTTGTGTCAACGAGTTGAAGATTCATAGAAAACAAGTATCCTAACTCAAATTTTAACCGATAACTATAGATTTATTTGACTTTTAAAGAATCCAACATTGATTTTTTTAAACTAAAAATACCGGTAATTCGCTACTCACTGTCTACCGGGTAACAGACAATTAGTAAGTTAACCAATCAGATTGCAGCACTCTTAACATATCTTAGTTGATTTCTATTAACAAAGGTTTTTTGGTTTGAGTCAAACTTTCTGCAGCACATTTGCTTAGGATTAGTCACTAAAGGAAACATGACTTAAAATATATTTAAACGGTTTTACAACTCGTCGAAAGCTGCGCGAACATTTTTGGAACCACTTTTAAAACATCTTTAACTTACACTGTCCAGATATGGAGTTTCTTGACGTTCTCACAGAGGGTCTGGGCCGAGTGTTGATGGTGCGCGGAGGTGGGCGGGAAGTGATCACAATTTATTCATAACTACCTGAGTAGGAGTGGTTTCAACGTCGTGGATTGTTTGCTTACCGCGTATGAGTAATATTGATTGTTGCACCGGCCTTGGATGACCGGTCAATGTTAGGGGTTCCTATGGTGAAAGACACGTTTTTGATAAACTAGTACACCTGACTTGACAGTATCAATGTTTGGAGTACAAAAGGCACTGAATATGTAAACGAGAACACGCAAAAACCTGGCCTTGTTTTGACCCACAGGTATTCGCCGTCAAAGATTATGACGTCATTGAGAACCCAAGACCTGGAAATATTATAAAGACTTGAAATTGGTGTTATTGTAATTGCTTTAAGAAAAATTTTTTTGGTTGTTAATCCAAGATGGCGACACACAGTCCACGAATACGTTAAAGATGGCGACCTGTACATTTACCCACAATTCCTAGCGCATAAACGTCTAAAATTGCCCATAAAAACGCAAATAGAGAATCCGTAAACCTCAAATTTGACACACACAGTGTTGTTAGTACAAGAAAGAGTTTTACGAGTTTTAACCTTTCCTGAGCTTCTTTTAGCGGTGTGAGGTTCTCAATGCATTGTGCTAAAATTTACAACCGCCATCTCTTAAGGAATGGTCGATTCTAAAATGTTTTTTTCTGTTTTCATTGATTTAAGACCTAAAACTCCACAAGTTGATACAGTATGCCATGTTCTTTCCATCTACGAGTTATTATAAGGATTCTCCCGAAATCAGTCCTACTCGTGGAAACAACGTTTTAGTACTTTTTCCATCTTTGTTCAAAGATTTATTTTTGTTGCATACCAAGTGTAAACTTCGTTTTTACTAGCATGTTATTGGTAATGAGAGTATAACGCAATGGAACCGAACTCCTGTTTGAATTTTAACATTAAAGAGTTTTCCGTCTTTAAGCACTTGCATCTTGGTGTTATTATAGTTAAGCGCTGGTTTACTAGGAAGGGAAACCGGCTGGTTCTATGGTTTTCCCGCCACTGGTGTTTCTCTCATTTCTTAGCATAGGAAAACATCGGTTGTCGCGGCCGATACTTTTTTGTGCTTAATATTTTAGCTCCAGCGACTAGCATACTGTTGTAAGTGTTACATGGCAACCAAGTACAAACTTTTTTCAGTATTTGCACTGCTGTAA
Organism: Hydrozoanthus sils; assembly: GCA_027575215.2. NCBI lineage: Eukaryota > Metazoa > Cnidaria > Anthozoa > Zoantharia > Hydrozoanthidae > Hydrozoanthus > Hydrozoanthus sils. Next base: position 14,597 of record JAOBRD020312383.1, on the reverse strand, counting down.
ATACTTTCAAAACGTGAAATATCCACCAAAAATCCAAGAATTTCATGAAGTGTTTTAGTGTTTGAGTTCCTAAAGTGTCAAATAGTTACCACGGTAACAGAGTTTACTACCTTGTATTTGTTCTTAAATTGTTTTAAAAGAAGTAATACAAGTGTATTTCAAAAGAAGAGTTTTCGATAGTTTCCATGGAAACAGAGGTAGATTTTACCTTTAATTTTGTTAAGATTATTACCCCAGTAAGTGTGTAAAATACGTTATTTTTTTCGACCCCACGGCGAACTTTCCATTATTTGCCTCTCGGTCCGAGATTAGCAGGATCTATGGGACTTTTGATTTTTCTTTGCTTTTGCAAAACCATGGTGGTGAAACCACGGATGTGTCATGAAAGAAATTCACCATTCTCCAGTCTGAAAAAAAGCTTACTGCGCTTAAGGCATTTTCAGCGGAGACCCTCGTGGCGTGTCCCACTCACTGATACTTCCTGGTATCATCCTAGTCAAAGAGCCCAAGCACCTTGACCCATACATTGAAGTTTATATTCGACGAGATTCTTTTGCTTTCCAACTCCGCTCTGTACGATGCGTACAATAAAGCACCATTCCAACTTAAAGGGGGAACAGACGAATACATCAAGGCAAGGAAAAGGAAGGCCAAGCAAGCGTTTGCCATTTTAAGACCAGTGTGGAGGAGCAAAGCACTATAAAGAACGAGCACTAAACTCGGATTATTTAATACCAACGTGAAAGCAGTATTTCTTTATGGATCTGAAACTTGGAGAGAAACAGATAAACAGATGCCTGGGAAACAACCTGAGGATAAGGTGGCCAGACACCATTAGCAACACAGACCTATGGAAGAGGTCCAAACAACAACCAGTGAAGGTAGACATCATAACACGCAGATGGAACTGGATAGGTCATACGCTGAAGAAAGCGAACTCCAACATCACGAAGCAAACCCGCAAGAAAAACGAAAGCGTGGAAGGCCTAAAAACACCTGGTGCAGAGGGCTAACATCGGACCTGAGAAAAATTGGAAAAACCTGGGGAGAAGTAAAGAACGTTGCACAAGGCAGACGAAGATGGAAAGCCATTGTAATTGCCCTATGCCCCCCTTGGGACGAAATAGATTAGTATAGGTAATCGCATGGAGCCGAGTAAAATAAGGATTAATTTCACGAGTGTTTTCAACTTTTCCAAAACGAAGAGGGCACTTTGAAAAAAAATTGAAAACACAAATGATGTTAATCCTAAATTTTAGGAGGAACCAGGCAATTACATGTTTATGACATCAAAGGCAAAATTCTTCTTTCTCCGCGGTATCCAACGAGAAAGCGTTGCATAACTTAACTCATTTATCCCGAGTTTCTTCGAAAACTGCTGGAGATGAAATAAAATTTTTGCAACCTCTGAAAACATTCAGAAATCTTCAAAGAGGTTTGAAACTTTTATGATTTTTTAAAAAATTCGTAAAATCTTCGGAAGGATTAGGAAACGTCCATAAATCATCGCAAATTTTTGAAAATCTTTGGAAAATATTTCCAAGGCATTTTTGAGACCTTTTAAATTTTCGGAAGTATACCACCAACCATTCAGCGCTAAATAATTTGTCCCTGAATTAAGAAAAAATGCCTCCGCTGTTATCCAATCAGCTCGAAGTAATTTTGCCCTCTATGTTATAAAGTCAAGTGAGTCCAACTTAAAGTCAAAATTATAATTGACATCTTGGGCTACTAAGGAATGGGAAAAGTATTTAACCTCACTAGGACTGGTTCCTACAAACCGAGCTTGAACTGAAGGACCAGAACTGCAAATATTTGAGAAAAATGGTTTGTCCTGGAGACGGGCGCTTCCTGCCTTTGGTTCACAAATTGCGAAAAATTAGCAAAAACCTTATTCCCGAAGATGTCGTAGAAACTAGAGAATGCCCACCGCCACGCAACATCGGAACAAGAAATGTCATTTCGAAAATTCTATGACAACTCAAAGAACACTTCAAGAAGCCAAAAATTGCAATGGGAACAGGCTGCCGTGGCATGTATGTTCTCGGTGATAATTTCCCTTTCTTTAAGTCAAGCACGTTGCTACAGTAGATGTATCGTTGGAAAGGGTCCGGAATACAATTTACTGGTTAGACAACAAGAAAAGTACCTCGGCAGGTTCGAAAATTCCTGGTCTAAAACTAGTAAGGAAAATGATGCAAGGAAGAACAAAGGGAAAAGAAAAGAAATAAACAGAAGGGAAAGGCAGCGATGCCATTTGGGCTAACGAAGAGAAATTTGACAAGCGTTCGAGTGAAATCAGCGCCCCTGTGTGAGACCAGTTTCGTCCACACCCTATCTTTTCCCAAACGCCCAGGTCAAATCCACATGAGTGGAAAGAGGTTAGTAGTATCGACACAAGTACTCTCAGAGAAAGCTATTTTTTCTTATTAAATGTTTGATAAATAGAAAGCTTGCAGATTCTTTAAAGTTGTTGAACCAGTATTGTTGAAGATTGAGCGAACAATTTAAGGTCGCTGCTACAGCATAACGATTATACGTCTTTTTTGTGTGCCAGCTGAGCCACCTGATGAATTGTAAGCATTCAACAAGGAAAGGGTGTTGTATAATTTGCCGAGTTTGTTATTTGTAGCTTGCAACCCGGGGCATCTTCAAATATATTCTGAGAAACATGTTGGATGATCAACAAAGATGTTTTATTGCTGTACTATGTGCTCCTGTTCAAGAGGAAAGAAGAATTCCACTCCTGAAACAGAAGGTTGCTGTTTTACTTGCACACATGGAGAGAGATTTCCCAATATCTCAAAAGGTAACATAAGTTAAACATCAGGGCCGAGTTGTTCCAAGGTTGGTTATGTTGAAATATGATAGTTTGTTATTAACTGAGAACTGTCATGTACTGAGACCTGATTGGTTTAAGAACTAACATTGTGTCACATGACTTTAGAGCCAGTATATTTTTTCTGTTGAGTTAAGTTCTGTTCCGTTCTGTTGAATGAGTTAGTCTTCTATTAAATTCGAGAGTGCGTCTTAGCAAAGAGTACGGTCATAATTTTAACAGGTTAGCCATAATTCTAGGTTAACTTTTAACAAAACCTTTTGGTTGTAAACAACAACAAATGTTTGCGGGTTCAAATGCACTACGTAGTTTTGGGTGTATTGGTGTATTGAAACAGGTTTTGAAACTGTCTTGTGAGACAATATAGATGTGGGAAGCAGAAAACAACAAAATTACAGAGTACTTACTATCATTAAATACATGTGTCATCTCTTGCTTTAGTGGCTGTGGTGCCTTTAAAACAATCATAGGGTGTTGTGGAGAGCCTTACTACAAAGTGTTAGCTTTATCAAGCCTCTGAAGGGGGAGTGGAGAGGTTTAAAATGCTTTCTTGCATTAAACTATCCAAAGTGTATTAGTTCAAGAATCCAATTTTATTTTTCTTATTATTTGATTCTTCCTGTTGAAGAGTTTTTAACAGCTTCGAATTGAGTATCTTTCCAATGTTTCGAGCAGTCTGCAAAGATACGGAAATAACAATTAGCCTTCGATTAAGGAGTGGTGTTTTGACAGTAGCCATTAAAGATCGATTATGAAACTTTTTAACAAAATTTTTGAGAGTAGTTTAGTACAAAAACTTGTGCCTTGACTTTTCATGACCGTGTGAACCCTGTTTTATCTATAAAGTGGTTTTTACAGCCTGGGATACACGATAGATAACTTCAACTAAAGACAATCCAATTCTTTTCAATCGAAGGTTTAAGAACACAATCATTGCCTGCAGAAAAATAATTGGCTATGTTACTTTGTTACCACGTGTTTAAGGTCAAAATAATTTAACTAAGAGTGTTGTCCTTCAGTGGAATGTGCTTGAATACAACATATAAATTCAACACAAAGGACTATGAAAATCTCTCTTTCCTTTGTGTGGTTCAAGGGGTTCTTTGTTGATGCTGTAGATCAGCAAAACTTGGATTATAGCCTGTTCCAATGGTAAGGCCTCACTCGAATTTATATGTTGTAGTCAAACCTACATATGCCACTGAAGGACAATACTCTATGGTTATTTCTAGACTCGGGGCGAGCTGTACATTCCTAAAATTCCCACAACCAAACTCCCAGCTGACCTTGAACTCAGTTGGTTAGAGCAACGTAGATCTGTTTTGTAGGTCGTGGGTTTGAATCCCATCGACGTTGGTTTAAGGGGTTCTTTGTTGATGCTATTGATCAGCGAAACTTGGAATATACCCCCTTCCAGTGGTAAGGCCTCACTTGAATTTATGTTGTATTCTAAAAATGTTACCTCTGTCATTTCATATATAGAATCACAGCTCAATGCACCAGATCCTAGTTTCTGTTGGCCACAAATATTGTTTTTTCCATTGACTGCCACCAAAAGCTGACCTTCGCTGCATGATTCTTCCTCAATACTTGCATCTACTATGTGTTGATTTCCAATCTGTGAAAACAAGTTACGTTTAAACAAGCAACAATTCTTAATTTCAGGACTACTTTTATGATGGGTGCATTTTGGCTCTTTCAGAATAGGAATACTTGGAGTTTTTGCAAGAGTCTTTTTTTTGGAACCTATTCTGATCTGGGATTACTAAGAATATACTTTCACTCATTCTGCTTTTGATATCAGAATAGCTATAATAATCTGGAATAGTGGTGTCACATACTAACCTAATTGCTACTGCAACAGCAATATTAAAATTGAGGTACATCTAGCTTGACAAAAATGAAAATGTTGTTTTCTCTGTGGTGAGTATCACTGCAAAAATATTTTTTTTCAAGAAATCTACTTATCCGAAATAAAAATTATTGTGCACACTTAAGGTAACATGGATTACTTGGAATATTAAAACTGTTAAATTGGAAATCAAGAAAGTCGAGATTAATCCAAAATGAATACCTATTCCAGAACTGGCTCAATTGAATGCACCCTTGATCTACTTTTAATACTCCAGGCATTTTATTCGGACAAACAAGAATGAAATAGGTTAATCAGTTTGTAAATATAAAAACTTGTGGATGCTGTGTATGTTTGTTAAAACTTTTGTTCTTTAATTAATTTGCCTGAAGAGCTAATCATTGTTAATTTGTACAAAAGAGTTGTGTGCATTTGTAGAGTTCTCACTAGATTTAAGCAAGGGTTTATTAATTGGGTTTTTTTTATCCATGGTTGAAGAAACTTTCAGCTGGCTACCATAATTACAAAAAATAACCCAAAATGATATATAACTGCAGTACTGTAGAATTCTGAAAGTAACATACTTTGCTGCCCTCCTATTAAATCCTGAAAGTAACGCCCACCCTCCGGAAGTAATGGCTAGTATGCAAAAGTAGCGGCACTTTTGCTGGCAAAATTCTAAAGTAATGAGGGCCGTTACTTAGTGAATTCTACAATAGTCTGTTTTGTTTACTGTTTGTTCATCAGGTTATGTTACATTGTAGGAACATGAATATCAATGAAATTGATCATTTCGAGTAACAAACAATTTTTAACCTGTCCAAAAATAACGGCTACTTGAAAGTTAGCGGCCCCTTTTGCTGGCAAAACCTGAACGTAACAGCCCCCATTACTTTTGGAATTCTATGGTATCTGTATGCAACAGCTTTGTCCTCAATTTTAATACAATTATATAAAACAAACCTTTGATAGAGTAACAATAATGGGGATGTCCTCCACTTCCAGTCTCCTGCAGTCATGAGGATCGTCTGATATTTCTAGCTCTACATCTCCACCATCAGTTGAAACTGCCACATTGGGTATTCTATCAATGGAGTTTGCAAGTAAGAAGGTAATCAGAACTAAAACCTCAACACAAACAGAAGTTGTGGTTACTTACTGGTATATAATAAATAACTCAACTAAAAACCATCATTTTCTCTTAAAATACTTTGGAAACAATTTTACCATGGAATCAATGAAACAACAGAATCTCTTTGAAACATTAACTGAAGATTGGCAGTCTTCTTAAAATGCCGCAGAAATAAAAAAATCAACCAACAAGTGAAATCAAGGTTGAGAATTTGGGGCTCTTCTAAGATAACTTGATAAGAAAATTTGGCTTCATGTATTTTAAAATTGAGCTACCTGTGCTTATAAAATGACATCCAAACTGAGCACAAAACAAGGGAAAATGTTTTGAAGGATCTGTGAATAGCTTTGTTCAAAAATAGCTATGATTTGGACTAAAGTCATGTATTTGTCACATCATTGTTTCCTGGATAATCATTCATGTTTTGGATAAATTATTAGAGCTTTCCTTGAATCCATGAACTCTGCCAAAATAAGACTATCATTTTATCTAACAGTAATCTGGCCAGGCTACCATCAACCACAATCCATGAATAAAAAGAACACTTCTTTAGTCGTACTGAAACATATAATAATTAATAATAATAATTATAGGTCAGGCTTGCAAAAACAATAATATGAATAATAATTGCTTGAAACTGAAACTGACCAAATTGGCAGAAACATTATCTTGCTCCTTTATTTTACAAGAATTTTAAGTAAGCAACAACATTTGTTATTAAGCATAATTTAGTATACACTATGGACCTTGTATTATGAAGAGCCGCTTTTATTGCAAGTGATAATGCATCATACAAGTTCCCTCCGCACTCTAAGACCTACAGATGAAAATAATTAACAACCATTATTTTAGTGACTGAGTCAATATCAAGGGATCAATGAGTCTTACTACAATTGAGATACAGAGTGTTACCTCTTATGCCAATATTTACAGATTTTATTTAAGCAATAAACCATACTTTTCTATGGGTTTATAAGAATAATAAACCATGCGGGATGTTGGGAGAACAAGAGAAAAGCTGTAAATCCCAACCCAAAGGCGTTCATCGATCGATCAGTTTGCATTTTTGCACTTTAAGTTCAATTTCAGTTTTTTTTTCTTTATTGTCTCATTAGTGAACTTAGCTATACATTTTCTGAGTCTCCTTCGATCGCTTTCGAGTTAAATTATCGGAAAGCTGTCATTAGTGACGGCCATTTTTTCGAGACTAACATTTTTTGCTTTCTAGCTGTTGTTTATCGCACAATAAACCACAGCTTTTTTACCAATCACAGCATGTGTACTATTTGGGTTATTTTATAACATACAATAATTTCTAGCCTGAGACAAAATGAATGGTACAGGTAATTAACTTTTTAATTAATGCTTTGGACTGTGGTCATAGACCTAATTAATAGGTAACAGCTTCATTGTTAACAGCCTCACTAGTCTCATTCTTGAGTTAATATTTCAAAAGAATATTATGTCACTCAAAACGAGGCTGGTAGGGCTTATTTGAATGTAGAAAAAGGATTAGCAAAATCGATCTTGGCCATTAATAAGGTCCATTTTTCCAAATAAAGACACTGAAAGACCACAGTCCAAAATGTTGGTACCTTCAAGTTTCCCATGGTGCAGAAATTAAAACAAAATTCACTATTAAGTGTCTTTTTTCTAATTTGTCACTTTTATTAACAACAACCTGTGACCCACAAGGGTTCTATAGAAAGAGACACAGTAGTACCTCAATTTAATGAAGAAAAATATTTTTAGCCAAAATATTTCTTTCTAGTTGGTTTATTTTGGCCAACAAGAGGGGAAGGGGACAATTCATTTCAATCATTTGCATCCCCATCTACTGTATGCACCTGACTGCTTCAAAGCGACTAATGACCATTGTTTTCAAAGGTTTGGCTATTCTTGTCGTAGATCTTCTGTTACAAGATAAAAACAAGTTTTGGCATGAAAAAGAATTAAATAGATTTAAATTCTCTAAAAACTCACTAAAGCATCAATGTATAACACCCAGCACTGTTGTCCTGGTATAATGCACAGGGAACCCCTGTCTATAGCAGCCTTATTTCTGTACGCTCTTTCAAGGGCCTTGGCCAAGTCTCCAGCAAGCTCTTCTCCTCCTCTTCCCTCAAATTCTGGAGATGCATTTGCTGAACTGGGAAAAACAAATTTAATTTTTCAATCAATATTGTTCAGTGTGTATAACTTAAACATAAAACAAAGTTGACAAATGTGTTCATTTTCCTATTCCTAATACTGTAAATAAGGTTTTAGTATTTTCATACCTAAGCAAGGGCAACAACCTATAGCAGCTGAGTGTTAGTTACAAAAGTACTATAAATATAGTTTATGAGTCGCAACTTTCAAATAGACAAGTCCTCGTGTCAGACCTACAATACTGGAGCCCTACTGCATCAACAGTCCTGAGACAAAAAATTACCAAATTGATAAACTAGGAAAACACTGTCGAGCACTATGTAATTAATGAATAGTAGATCCCTTATTCCATCTTAGTGTGTATTATAAACTATGCAGCTGAACCAAGGGTGCTTTCGACTTACCAATCGACAAAAAACTCAACACGTCCTTCGTTTGGCTTTAGAAGATTTGGTTCACCAATCTCGGCTTTAACTCCAACCAAAACATCTGTTTTGGACTAACAAAACATGTATAATAAAATAAAGCACTTTCTCCATACCTCTTTATGTACTGTAGGGGGCAAGAGTGAAGAAGGGGCATTGCTGGTTAATAATGGAACTTTTTAAAATGTGGAGGGCAATTATAGTACTCATGCAAGGAGAATCGGTACCTCATGTTAAATTTTATCTTCACTTACTAATCGTAATCTTGCTGAACCACTCGTGTTTGAAACAATACCAGTTTCAACCTCAAAGTATCTATAATCCTGACACGATCTGCCATCTGATCGGAAATCTTGTTCGACTCCACTAATGATAAAGCGTCGCTCAAATGAAGAAAGTGAAACATCCGCCATTTTGGTAACTTTGCCACTACTTCGTATTGCTTTCACATTGTGTCCTCAGAAAAACTTACAGCTGATAATAATGACTACAGGCTCATATTTATAGATTTGTTTTGGTTTCGTTTCGGAAAGGTTCAATGAATATACTCAATATTTTAAATAGAGTTTTTAAAACCGTTGGGGATCACCGCGACATAAGAACATGGCAACAGGAAACATTTCTAGCAGCTTAGACAGCAAATTCACTTGCCCAGTTTGCTTGGAAGTCTTTGCACAACCAACAACTATTCCTTGTGGACACACGTAAGGTTTCACATTCACTGATTCAGTGCCTTTATATATAATTTAAGTTTCAGTATTTTTTTTTGAAGTTATATGATTTTTTTCCCCGCAACTACAGAATAGAATAAAATCGAGAGAAGAGAATCTAAATTAAGAGAAGCGGAGTTACTCTAGCTGTGTTGTCACAACAAAATATGTCGGTCAGTAATCAAACAGAAATCTGGGTAGTATCGTCGTGTACGGGTTAACCAACTACGTCATTTTCGTACGTTCGTCGACATCACTTTCGTTCCCTTTCTTCGAATACGAAAAAAGTACGAACGAACACCGGTGTTCTTGGTCTGTTAGTTTCTAGTTATCTTTTCAACTTCAATTAAACAAGTACTATTTTAGTCTTCAAAATTCTCTGTGACACTAGCGAGAATTAACGCACTTCAACTACTATTTTCAAAAGTCTTTAAAATACTTTGTGCTTCAGTTAGTATTTTAGTCTTTTGATACTACCGAAATCCGTTCATTAAATAGCTCATACAATAGCTTCATACTTTTTAAAAGTTGACATTTTTAAAAAATCTTTGCCTTCACACCCATTAATTTAGTTTAGTATCATACACTGTGGACGACTTGAGTCAATGGAGAGTATTAATTGACCTTTAATGGCTTTATATAAAGACACGTCTTTTAGAGTTCGAGTTGCTTGTCTTCTTTTATTTATGCATATTGCAGCTTTAATAGCACACTTATTCTGAATTACAGCTATATTGTCAAACCCGGAAGTGTTGTGATCAGCTTGTAAATTAGTATCTAATTGCAAAGATCTGTACAACATCTGCTGAATACGAATCTTTGACATAGGTTAATTGTTTGAGAACTTTGAAATAATCAAAATAATGTAAATTATTTAAAACCTACCTGAGTTTGATTTTTAATAAACACACTCACTTAGACTAGTGATACGTTAACTCAAATCTTTGAGATGAATATTTACTATTAAGAAGCTGATACAATCCTTTTTTATTCAAACTAGAAAAAACTGAAGAAATTTCAGTTTCAGCTGTCATCACATGGTACCTTACATTAATGAGTGTGAGATCACTGTCATGACTCAAACAGAGCTGTCAACCCCCAAAATTCCTAAATCTTGTGAAACATGAGCACAAGGCATGTAGTTCTGGGTTCTTTGCCGATAGTGGCCCTACCTATTAACGATGCGATTAGTCTGGGAATTTTGTTAGCATACGCATGTGTGGTTTTGGGTGCCAGGGTAGTGGCAGGGATTGTAGTATATTGGACAGCTTTTTTCGTTCTTCCAGTACTTACAACTCGTTAGTATTGCATAGTAGGGCTGGTAGAAGTTCGTAATGTGTCAACTGGCAGAGAAGGTTGTAAGCATGACAAACTACACTGGCTGGAATGCCAATTCTGCATAATTTTTGGGTATTTTGAAAAAAGTATTTTATGGTTCAAGTTTTAAAAAACTCAGCAACGATTGTCTGTTGTTTATAGGATTTAAACCTTGCTGAATGTGAACTGTGACAAACAAAGCTTAGAACGAAGCTCATTACGTCTACTGCACAATATATCTGACATGGCATATTACAAGCAGAACCAGGGACTTGTCATAAAAGATGCTTCCTTACAATTAAAATATTTTTTTGCAAAAATATCAGGTGCGTAGGAAGGGGGGGTGCACAGGGTGCATGTGCACCACCCCCCTTCCTAGTTGAAAAACTTGACGTCTTTAAAATCTTACCCCTAGAACAGGTTATGGACAAAGGACATTTTCTTTATTAATCTTGTCGACAGTGGCAAAAAATTCAAGTGTCAAACTGCCAGGGAAATTTTTTTGAAGAGCACATGTACAGAAATCCACAAGCGAAAATTCTTTTCTAAATTCTTTTCTAGTAGCCAATTAGAAAGTCTCGCACGCAACTTGCATGGAACCACATAATAGTATGGAATTGGCACCAAAACTTTTGTGATTTTGTTATATTGCAAGGCTAGGATTATTCACTGTTTCAGTGTGTTCCTTTCACCATTCTAGACACAAGCATTTGAGTGAAAAAATGGTCAAAATATGCTCAAGACTTGATTTGTTTCTCAAACAATTATAAAACAAACTAAATCAGAAATCTAATAGTAATTCGTTAACTTAGAAAATATTGGAAAACCGGGTGAATTCAACAACCATGTGGGTGAGCAGGTGACAAGGCTTGAAATTTTGTGACACCCGCTCAATGCGGGTGAGTTGACAGCTCTGCTCAAAGGACTGACACAAACCATGCTGCAACAGATCCTTTCTGATATTCAAATAGAGAAGAGAGAGTTTTCAAAGTTCTTTGAAACTTAAAAAAATACTGAAAGTCATTGCAGTTTTTGGCCAATACACCATGAAGGGTTAAAACCTCTCTATCAGCAGAACTTGATTATATTTTCTCTTAAGAATAAAAAGGTGGCTATTTTTTGCTCATGTGGTAGCTATGATTTAAATCCTATTATTTTGAAAACTGGAAGTGTTTTATTCTTTATTTTTTTGGTCTGTTTTAATCAGTTCCAATAATAGCTTAAGTTCTAATTAAGCTGTTCAACTCAATGATAAGTACTTAGAATGATTTCGATCGTTTCTACAGTTTCTGTGGAAAATGTTTAGATTCCTGTGCAACTTTAAAGGCCAAGTGCCCAATGTGCCGCATGGAATTCAACCCACGACGAAGAAAAAGAGCCGATACATTAGAGGATGAGATGCAGACAACTGTACAACCTTGCCCAGACTGCAAGTCCCATGTATTGTTCTTGCATGTTTGTTATAAGTCTAGATTTTTAGAGCTGTTAACACTTGCAAAATCTTTATGCATGGTAGAACTTTTTTTGCTTCTAATGGGATCAGGGACTATATTTTTTTAGAAAATTACAAAAAATAAGTACTAAAATGTGCATTCTGGTTGATAAGTGTCACATAATAAGTGAATGCAGTGAATTTGGAAAAGAAATTAATGAGTAAAAATTCTGCCATAAATAATAGGTTATCACAATTATGAATGCAAATATGTGTTTATTAGTTAATAAAATGTTAGTTAGCCACTGAATATAATTTTTTTTGCGACAAAACAGATATCTTTTACGAACTGCACAACTTACCGCTATTTCAGTGTAAATTTAACTTCTTTAAAACTTGGTGTACTTCATGTATGTATCAACATACTTACATTCTAAGCTCCAAATAAGTCAAGACTTGCCAAATATGTAACAATATCAACCATGCACATTCCCAGGGTCTCTCTCTTGTGGGAGCAGGGGAGGAGAGAGACCCAGGGAATGAGGTTGAACAGATATTTGCTTTGCAAAGTCCAAAAATAACCCTCAGTTACATGAGCTTTGAATCGGATGAATTAACAGGTGAGGATTTTCTTTTCTAGATATTCGTTTTAGACAACTCGGTTTCAGCCAATTGTTTTACTTACTTATGAATATCTAAAATAAAATCTATCAATATTAAACAATGTTTCATCATCGCAATGACATCATCAGGCAAACTGTTCAAAAAAGTCGAGGCAACTTGAATACAGTCCTTTGACTTTTCAAACAGTTTGCCGGACGATATCGTTGTGATGATGACAAAACATTGTTTAATATCTTTAGTTTTTATTTTGTATAGCATACCAAAAGCTGCCTTAACTAAGATATTGATGAATAATAATGTATAACAAGTTATTAATTAATTAAGGCAACTATAACATGAATGTGATTGGATCAGATTCTCAGTTTTGTGCATGAAAAGCATTATACTGAACATAACTTTAACTGACTGCACCACCCCATTGCCCTCCAATCAATTTTAAGAGCCTTGTCCTTGCTATGTTTTCTAAATGAACTTCTCAGCACTTGTATAGAGCTATACAGGCCTTAAAGCTAACATATGACTGCATGCTTGTAAGGTTACAAATTTCAAAAATCACTTGCAAAGTAAATATGTTGCTCAAAATGTCAACAAAAAATTAACAGCTCGATGTACACCCTTAAAAGTTCAAGGTTTTAGATAACGGAAAAACAATACAAATTATATTGATTGATACAAGCAACTGAATATTACAGGGCAACATCAAATCAGAACATAATGAGATATAATGTAGATAATTATGTTTTGTCATTATAGTTAAATTTATAATTAGCATATTACAGATGAAAGGCCATGCGTACATGGATTGTTATTCTTATTAAAAGTTTGATTTAAAAATGATGGTTATAAAAACTTAACACTATAAAAATTGAATCAGCATATTGATGTTGATGTTTTTGAAATGTCAATTCAATTTTAATAGCTTTATATAGTTATTATAGTCAAAATTTTTATTATCGTTATCATTATTACATGATAGATTCTGACCAATTAATAGTATCATATATTTTTAAAAATTATGAAAATTATTGTTAAATGTTTTAAACAATAATGTAACTTGTAATACATAGACACTTTGACTCATTTTTACTTAAATATTTACATAAAAGTTGTTCTTTATATTTATTAATTAAAACTATTTATGAGGTATTTTTCTATAAGTCAGATTTTGTAACAAAACAATAGTTTCTGATACAGTTAGCATAATCATGAGTTGATTGTGTAACAATAGGTCTTATTCATGATGACGTCACAAGTGCTACAAAGTGAGGCTTGGTGGTGAAACGCTATGTGAGATTGTGGGAGTTTTTTGCATCTATTCAACTTTTCTTACTGTTAGGCAATTCATAAATATGTCTGTTCTACCATGTTTATTCACTGGAATGTTTCTTTCACTGCACATAGCAGGTAAGTCTCACCACCAAGCCTCGATTTAGTGCAGGAAAACGCTATTGTGACTTCATCATGGAAAGGCCTATTTTTCCCAATCTATCTTCTTGAAATTCCAGTTCTTGGTTTCCGAATTGAGAACACACTTCCAGTTTTGTCAAAAGAAGAAAAGACGAACACCTAGGTTTGCTCCAGTTGTGCACTCTGCACAGCCAATCTCAGAGTAAGCAATGTTGTTTCTTAAGTCAAGTATTTGTTTCCAGTGTGGGCATATTTCAGTTTTTTTTAACAGTGACAGTTTTAAAAGGGGGAGGTGTGGGAAGAGGGAAAGCTTTCTGGAGGCTGAGTGATTTTTCAAGGTAACTTGTTAATTAAAAAGATTGTGCCATCAATTTTAAATTTGTTGGTATCTCATAATTAAAAGGCATCCATGTAATTACCCCGAAGACAACGGTCGGAACAACCTTGTTGATTAACGCCAGCCTTGTTGATAGCAGTGTCTGGAGCGGCTTAGTAGCAACAGTTTATAAAATTTTGCAATATTTACAAACTGTTTAGTACAGGGTGCAACAATTTGAATTTTACTGAAATGTTGCAGGGGATTGGGCCAGGTTGCTAGTTTAGAAAAGGGTATATTTAAATCAAACCAATTCTCAGCTAAGAACAAGGGCAGGTTTGTTGGGCTCCAGCGACACACCCCCATCCAAAATTCTGGTGAGTACCCCCCCC
>JAOBRD020312281.1:0-21752 GCA_027575215.2 Hydrozoanthus sils | reverse complement strand
AATTTGACTTTCCAAAAAGAAAAAAAAATTCAGAATTTGTCTGCCAAAAAATCCAAATTCAGAATTTGTTTACCTAAAAAGACCCTAATTATTTTAGCATACCAACTAAATTATGCTTGTGTTATTGTTAATTTGAGATGAAGAAAAATACCTAAATATATAATATCTAAAACACCCCTGCGTTTTTTGGAGTCCAAAAAAAAAACCTTGCTTCTTCCTTAGACCCAAAAAATCTCTTTGGTCAAAATTTTAGACCCAAAAAACCCTTTAGACTCTCTCCTCTCTCCCTCCCCCCAAACTAACCCTTTCCCCCGTCATCAAAATATGTGAGTGGGGCCCCAAGGATAAAGAGTGAGGGCAGGTAGGATATGAAGCCTCTCAACAAGAGATAAATCTTTGAGCAACATGACTCGATAAGCAGCCCTAGTCACAATTATCAATTAAAACGCATCACAGATACAAGTAATTTAGATAAGAAAAAGAACATAAGAACTTTTAATGTGCCTGCCTGTTTTGTCCCATCTTGCATTCTTTATCATACTGTCAATCTCCTTATGCTTGTATCTTGATTGTTTGGTAGTGGTGAATCAGGCTAAGTTGCGACCATTTATAGAATTTAGTAATGATTATCGGACGTTCCGTACCCAACCAGCGAACGTTTCATGCACAAATGGAAGTCGTTTCACACCGCCAGTTCGGCGAGATATCTCGTTCCCACTTTCCTATTGGCGTAGAAATCAATTCCAACAGCATCAAGAAATGTCTGATCAAAATGTGTTTTTAACAATATATTTCTTTCATTTAACAAAACGTTTCGAAGACCAAAGTAGATCATGATCAGTTAAAGCTTAAGTATACTTAGAATTTGAATTGAATCCACACAGTTGAATTTGCATCGCATTCTTATGTGCTTTACTATATAACAAAAAGTAATAACTTTGTGTTGTAGTCGTTTTCTCTGTTATAATATGCAATTTAAGATCCGTTAATTAATGGCCCTGACGTATTAAATTAGTTAAAAGAATTGATTTCTAAGCCAATACGAAAGTTGAATCTGAGTGACGAAACGTCTGCCATTATAGAATAACAGCTGTTTTGTAATTTATCCCATTGGATTCCGATTTTTACAGCCAGTTTCCATATATGGTCAATTCGGTATATGAGCTGATAACAGAAATTAAGTGAACCAATCAGAACGCTAGAAATGCAATATTCGAGGTTGAAAATTGAATAATGTTAGTTATTTCTCTGCCTGTCTTAGGTCACTCCATGCCTTGGCATAATTAGCATCATTCTTTGTCTATTATTTGTTCACGAGCCTCGCCGAGGTGCAATTGAACGGGGAGAGGCCATCGAGGAATCCGCGTCAGTTTATAGGCAAACCTCGTCAAGTTACCGCGAGGATTTGACTTTCATTTTTAGATGGTAAGTATCTTCAGGAGTAGTTTGCCGTTTGTCTTACGATCGTTGTAAAAAGTAGTAGGCAGCAATCTTCAATGATGTGAATTTTCTTTTCTTTTTACTTATGTACCCCTAGTCGGGTTTATCGCTTATTAAACTTTAGCAAGTAACAGTTGAAACGTTACGCATTTCTGGGGGAGGGGTACTTCGGGGTAAAATGGAAAAGGCTCCTCGCCAGGAAATTTGAAAAATAGGTAGTCATGGACTACATGTAGCTACAACAATAAAAAAACCCAGAAGTTTTGAATCAAGTCTGTCTATCCGGTTGTATACCACAAATACACACAGCAAGGAATGATAACAGTATTGCCTCAGTCAAGGGAAAAAAAAAGAATTATATTTCTATTTAAGCTTTCCTTTTAGCCGACTTGTAGCGCTAACTGCAGTCGACGTGAAGTCTTCTTGACTGAAATAGAATCAAACGTGATTGACTTACGCAATAATTGTGCATGCTTATTAGTTGCGTACAATCTGGCACGCTTGTGGTCATCCTCTTACAAACACAATGACAAAGTAGCTATCAGCTGTAGCTACAAAATCTACCGTAATAATACCAAGGCATGTAAGTGGGCCATGTTCGATATTTTAAAATCCTATCTTGGATATGAGGCTTAGGTGAATAAACGAAAGAAATAAATTGTTCATTTTGCGATGCCAGTGCGATCGTATCGAAGTAAGAATTTTAAAACATCAAAACTGGCCTATATCTCGTAGCATCGAGTTTGAAAAGGGCAGGAAAAACTTCAGAAAAATATGCATCTTTTGTTTTTTTACCCCTTAAAAATACCGTTTTTCTAAATATCTTGATTTTTCTCTGAAAGCCACTAAAAATACCAAATTGCAAATTTTGACCCCATACCTACAGCGAGAGATCCACCCAACCCTTCCCCCTTCCTGGGTACGCACTAGCTACTTTTTACAAAAATCGTTAAACATACGTAGAACTATTTTCGTTATAATTTCTTTTAACACGGTTGATTTTTGCGTTTTATCAGTAAAACGGCTACAAAATAATCAAAATGAGCCTTGAGCTAGACTTTTCAATGAGTCTTCTCAAAGCTAACCAAAAAAAGTCTGTCGCTCAAGTTAGAATTTATTGTTTCACTTTACAGCAAAAGTTTTGTTTGGTCGACTGTCGCTTCAACCTGTATCTCATTCGCGACTGGCGCACTTGGCTTCTGGGCACCCAAGGCCCTGCTCTATGCCATAAAGTCTCAGGACAACCTCGATGTGAAAGAATCTAGGTACAAGCACGAGTTTGGAATATTTTAGTTGACAGTAATATGTTAAACAAGAAACCGCGTCAGCTCCTCCCGCATCTCACATCTTTCAAAATTCAAATTTTGAATCAAGAGGCGGTTCAACTTCTCTCTGAACACAGTTAGTCGAGCGAGCCTATTAAACTATGCTCTGAGCGGTAACAACAGAGAAATTCATAACCGCCAAAAAACAAACATTCGTAATAAATTCTTATTTAAAGCCGATGTAAAAGAAACATTAGCCTTGTTCTTGAATTAAACATTCAAAATAATATGTTATGCAAAACCAAGCTAGTTGCGTTAACTTGAATGTAGACAAAATAATATTTAAACTGCCGCCATTTACCCATAGGATCTATGTTAGTTTTAATTCGTTTCTCAGATATTTTTTGTCCCGTTAACTCTTGGTTAAGCCAAAATTCTAGTAGTAATTCTCGAAGAAAACTTTGCGGCTCTTATGAATTACTGTTTAAATTTTCCGTGAGAAAAACTTGCCTATTCAAAAGTTACAGCTCAGATAAGTCTCAATAAGGGAAAAAGTCAAAACAATGGTACTTCCTAGGAACCCAATTTAGGGGGGTAGGGTATTATGTGCCGCCACCCTCCACCTTTTTTCAATAAGGCTGAATTTCAGGAGCAAATATCATGTTCAATATAATAGATATTGATAAAGTGCTTGCACCAATGCCTTTCTTGTGGAGAGAGGAGTCCATAATACAATAAAAACCAATACCCCTAAATCAGGTTTTGAGAAATCGAGCTCTGAAAAAGTGGTGGGGGGTGGGGTAGGGGGGTCTGTGCCGTCACCCTCCACCTTCCCCGACAAAGTTGGTTTCCTTAAAAATACCATTGTTTTGACTTCTTCCCTAAGTCTGAAAACAATTGAATGTTAGTAAAAAGTTAACCCAGGGTTAGCGTTCATCGGCTTTTGAACAACAAGGCCCAGGTCTTTAACGTCTTTTACGGTATATTTTGTTCTAGTGTTAGTTACAAGTTTGGAATAATCACCTGCGCGGCCGGAATAGCAGGAGTCTGGGTTGGAGCGGAGCTTGCGAGGCGTTACAGAGCCTACAATCAGAGAGCTGATGCTGTGGTTTGCGCGCTTGGTTGCATCCTTTGCTCAATCTTTCTCTATGCAACGCTTGTAGTTGCACCTATAAACATAACAGTTGCATATGTAAGTTTTTTTTAATTATTTGTTTACTTTAAAAGAAATCACTATAATGTAAGGTACTAGTCAATCCCACGGAGGCCGCCATGTTGCAATGACGTCTGACGTCACAACGTGGAACTGCAGTTTATAAAAAAAATAAAAGTTTCTTTGTTAAATTTCTTAAAAAGGGAAAGGTTTTTCCTTCTACTGGATAATTTTACAATAAATTTAAGCAACAAAACAGTCCAAACAAGGCAATAAAGCTGATTCTTTAGACAGTTTCACGTTGTGACGTCAGACGTCAGTGCAACATGGCGGCCTCCATGGGATTGACTAGTAATTTCTTTACTCATTTTTGCAGAATATTAGTAAATGAATCATTTTAGAAAGTACATTTTTGGAATCCCAAACTAATATTTTTAAACATACAAGAAAATTACATATTACCAAAGAAAAAGAAATCAAATTATTTTTTAAGAAATAATAACGCTATTCGTCTACAATTAACACAGACAGATATGAAAATGTACATTATTCAAATAGGCTGATTTTCAAATACAATGTTAAATGATTTGTCTTATTTGTCTTATATTTCTGCTTATTTCGTTTATAATTATCAACACATGTATAAATTACTTATTTACATATAGTATATTCTATGTATTTAGCGAACTTTTAGACACTTTTAGAAGTACTGTAACTTTGGATAGGTAATCTTATCTAAAGAAAATAAAGATGATGATGAATATTTTAGATATTATCGCTATTCTTCTTCTTATTATTTTTTATTATTTTTGTTATCATTGTTGTTATAATTATTGTTATTATTATTATTATTATTATTATTATTATTATTATTATTATTATTTATTTTATTATTTTTTTTGTTTTATTATTACTTTTATTATAAGAAAGTCTGGCCGTTTTGGAAATGTTTGAGTAAAAGCAGTAACATTTCCTCAGAGTTGTTTCAAGAATAAACCAATTAAGTTTAATTTAATATGTGTTTACGGTCCGATACTTCAGGTTCTGATGTTCGTTACAGTGCTGTTTCTGTGTATGGACTTAGCACCATTAGCTGATATTCTCTTGGTAAGTTGAAGTTGAGTTCCACCGGGAAGAAACATTGACCAATCACTGAATGCTTACCATGATGATGAAGGTGGGGCAGGTTTCCCTAAGAGTGAGGCAACTTGATCAGAGAGTTGAATCTTTGCAGAATCGATAAACTTAACCATTTGGTCGTATGGTCAGATCGTCCGGGTTAGTGTAGTCCTGAGAAGGGCTGTTGTCGATGTTAGAGACTGACGTTTCGAAGTGACTTGACTCTGAAGATGACTTCCGCACAGGTTCTTAAAACGTTAATCACATCGACAACAGCCCTTCTTAGGATTACCTAACCCGGATTGCATGGTTATGACAGCAAAGACAAAACTCTTCATTTTCCGCAGTATTCCACGAGAAATTGTTTAAACCTTATTTGTCCAAAGTTTCTCGAAAATTGCCGGAAATGTACGAAAAATTTTGTAACCTCTGAAAAGATTTGTAAATCTTCGGAAACGGTTTAAAATCTTTTCTAAGGCATTTTTATGATTTTTGAAAATTTTCGGAAAATCTTTTGGAGAAATTCGGAAATTTTCGAAAATCATCGAAAATGGCTAGGAAACATTTCTAAGACGTTTTGTTAAGACTTTAATACTTTCGGAATAAATTCAGAAGTCTTCGAGCGTGTTAAGAAACTGTCGGTAAAATTCGAAAATGGTTTTAAAAACCGTTATAAACGCGTTTTTGCTGCTTTGCCCAATCAGCGCAGAGTAATTTTATCCCCCGTTGTTATCCAATCAGCACGAAGTACTTTTGCTATGCTATATGATAACGCTTTAATATGCTAATTGTAACTGCCCTTCTTCCTTGACAGTATGTTATTATTCCGTCGCGCCGTTCAACTGCTGAAGCTGTTCAGATCCTGATTCTACACTCACTGGGTGATGTAGGCAGTCCCTATATTATCGGTGTGGTATGTTTCATCAGTGCATTGTTGCTGTTATGATTGCTGCCCAGGGCGGCCTTTTGCTTTTTTGATCTTGCAAAAGTTATCTTTTAGTAGCCCAGTCAATTCTTTTTTTCTGTTTTCATAAATATTCACACTGAGTACGACTGTTAGATCAGGGTATTTTGCGTTATTTTAAGTGTGTTTAGTCATGTGGTTGGGAGTTGTTTTAGTTCACCTCCGCGTAATCCTTCAATATACACCTCGTGATTCTTGTTCTTAAATTAAGAAGTACTTTAGTTAACAACATTAGGTTGTCCCAAAACATTTAACGATCATCACAGACACTTCAAACAGATTTTTATAACACAACCTATGACCAAGCCAAGCTTATACAAATTCTGGAACAAAAGTCACGCGGTGTACTTCAACATTACGAAAGTTACCATAGAAGGCTATCGAAAGTAGTTTTTACACTTTACTCTGAACTGGTTTCAGATTTCGGATGCCATCAGAGGCAAAGAAGTAACTAACATGGCCCACTGGAGGAGCCTGGAGTATTCTCTTTTAATAAGTACGTTCATCTGTGTATTCGGAGGCTTTGCATTTGTAATGTGTGCCCTTTATTTGGTCGCCGACCGAGATCTTGCAGAGAAGCTTACCAGAAGGGACGCTAACAAAGCTGGAACTTCAGAGGTTGGAGCAAGCGAAGGTGAGAGGATTTTAAATGGTTTCGAGTCACACGATGAAGATACCAAAAGCACAGATAGCGGAATGGCTTCTGGTAACAGTGCGACAAACAGTGTTCGGGTATGATAACCAGACAGTGTTTTAAAGGTAAGAACAATGAGGTAAAATTAGAAGATTATTGTGTAACGGTATAAAAGTTAAAAGCTAATAGTTTGTAACAAACGTTCATACTTTCAGCATTCGAAAATAAAATACTTATCCCCACCCGGCCATTTAATAAGCTAGATATTAGTCTACCGAATTATATCTGCGTCCTTAAATGTCCTTTCGGGCTCCTTTGGAGATGTTTACGTTATCGTGCTTTCAGATAATCCAAAACAAGACTACCTCACTACACTCAAGATTTGCAATTCTGAAATGGCAACATTTCGCGACACTTAATTCTTGCGCTTTGGCCAATTATAAAAAACGTATCCTTCCTACATTTTTGTACTTTCTTCCGTAACCAATGATTGAACTTCATATGTAAGCTAAACGCTATCCTTAGCAATGTGGCCCATCAGGCTCGTTTCCGTGGTGTAAAGCCGATGAGAGTCTTTGACTCCCCCTGAACAGGGCAGTAATCTATCGCAGGTTAGCCCCCAGCAGAGCTGGTACTCATTTATACAGCTTAGTCGACTGGAACAAGTCGGATAAAGTGTCTTGCTCAAGGGCACAACACAGTGGTCTGACTGGGTCTCGAACTCGCGACCCTAGAGTTACGAGTCGAACACGCTAACCGCTCGACCACTATGTCGCCGACAATGCATGTGTAACTGTAGTATAGCTTTGTGTGGCGTCTAATAGCGGGGAGGGGGGGGGGGGGGTTAGCGCAGTGGCAAGATCTCTTCCAGTCCCAATCGTGGGGTCCCCGGTTCTGTCCCCGGCCAGGTCAAGGGTTGAACATTTGGGCGACCTTCTTTCCGGCTAAGACCACTTTCCATCCCTCCGGGGTCGGTAAAACGAGTACCAGCATGCATGGACCGCTTTGAAGTGACTGCCTGAGGCGCCTATGTATGCTTCCGGTCTGCGGGGGTAAAATTGATCACTGTAAAGCGCCTTGAACATATTCACATGGAAAGGAGCTATGTAAATGCACCACTTTCCCTTTACCTTTAGTTTTAATCGTGATGTCCACTTTATTTTCGAAGAGTAAGGTTTATCATGTTTTAGGACAAAAAAAGTTTAAACGAGAAAATGTTTGTAAAACAGTAGTATATAGGTGTGATATATAGTGATAATGGTACTCAGATTCGACTCATGTTTTTCTTTCTTATTAATTTTTTTGCAGTACTATTGGATTATGGCTTTAGCAAAAAATACAAACAGAAGAAGAAAACCGCATTAGTGCCCAATGCCCATCCATTAGTACTTAACCAACTGGTTAGGAAAGTTGCGAGTCATCTCGCCTCGAACTAAACTCCACCCTACTTTGTATGATAAAACATCGTTTCCTACTCTATAGCAAATCAGCTAGCTCATATCTTTTACGATGAACGTTTGAAGGTTTTCTATTACAAACCAGTATATTTCTCGTATCCAGGTTGTACGCGGCCTAAAATGGTGCGCAGTCGATAGAACCTGGTTTTGAGGTAAGTCTTGGAAAAAAAACTCAGACCTTGGCAATTTTTTTATACTTCACCATTTCGATCAAAGAGTTATACTTAGAGCAAAGACAGCACCGCATGAAGAAAGTATTAGTAACCTAGCAATATTTAAATTATCTAGCTCTAAGACATACCCAGTTTGGGGAATATTAGATTAACATACGCATGCGCGGAAAATTAGTGTTTCGCTACGGTCACGCTAGTAGTCGCTTTCTTGCGAAGGTAAATGTATTTAATAATTACTCTAGCCAGCAAGGTAAAGAATATTAATTATAACAAATAAGTTTATGCTTTTACCATTTATATTTTTATTAGAAGGCTTTATAGATGAATTTTTTTATCGTACATGTTTGCCAACCTATATTACAAAAGTAAATATAACTTTTTTTTATAAAAATAATTTAGATTATTTATATTTACAAAAAAATAACCATATGAAATATAATCTTTAAAGAGCTTATAAAATTAACCATAGATTCTTACAAACTAAAGATAAGGTTATATAAAAATAATGATTTAGAAAGTAGAAGTATATACTGCAGGTATTTTCATTACTGCCGTAATAATGAAAGGATTATATGATAGTGAATAAAAATGTCTAATTTATCATCTCTGCATTTGGCAGATGTGCATTGTTTTGTTTAGCATAAGGCTTGGGTGGGAACTTCGGAGGTACAAAGTACAAGAAATTTAAAAACAAAGCGAAAAAGTTTCGATATACTTGAATGTGTAAGACTCCGTATTAAGTACCCCTATTCTCCATCATTTTTTTCAATTGTCGTTTCAAGGTTTGGGTGTTATGCATTGTTGTGTTTAAACAGACAAATGTTTATAAAATATGGTTGTTTATTTGGAATCCTTCGGTTTCCGATTTCTAAGACAAACGGGACAACAAAAACCATCATTAATTGGCAAAAATGAAATTTTAATCAGTACTAGACTTTTTTAAACGATTTGCACTTAACGACGTTTCGTCTGTATCACACAACCTTCAGGTCAAATTTGGTTTGTCACGTTGACTGCGTGACAAATCACAAGGCCAGCCGAGGGACGTTGCGGTACTGTTCTAAATAGGCTGCCCAAAGAGTGGGAGAGCGCAATGTGTCCGAAGCGTGGCCCAGATCGTAGGAGACTTCCCGCCATTTTGGGTGACGTGACCATTCGTGGAATTGCCTTTGTGCATGTAGTGAAGACTCGTGTACATATCGTTTTATTTCTCGAATTTCGTTTAAGACGGCGATTCGCATGTGTAGGGCTGACAAAGGTTAGTGTTTGTGTTTTATTGCTTTTCTTTGTATTTTTGGAGCTTTAGTTTTGTAATTTAATTTTATATACACAATTTCACGGTCAATTAAGAATTCAAGACGGCTGTTTGTAGTCAAGATTGCTCTTGGCGGTTTGTTTGATCAGTAAAACTTGCAGTTCAGGGAGTAAATTGCCTCGAGTGGCAGTTACACGTAAATCTCGGGCTACCTTTTCCATAAAAGCTGAGGAACTCTATGTATGCTCAAGATAGCTTGTTTGATGCCGCGTTCAAACCAACGCTTCTCCTGCTTAACAAGCGTTTCACGATTTTTTTGACGCGCGGGACACAGAGCGAGCAAAAAAGGGAGGCTATATTTTGTGGCTATTTACCATCTCGTACCCACCGCGCACTCTTGGAATAATTGTTAAATATCCTCAAACTGCGGCAGCCGTAAGGAGAGTTGAGCTGCTCAAGAGCTAGTTTGTTTTAAATAAGAAGCTTGAGAAAACAGAGACGTTTCCATATTCGCTGAATAGCTCCAAGTTTTATCAAAAACTGAACACACCAAGTGAAACCAATCGTAGTTAACATTACAGTAAACACCTGCATAAAAGAACACATGTTTTGGGGGTTCAGGCTGATCTTGTTCTTATTCATAGGGTGTTTTCTACAAAACCAGCCTGAAAGTGTTCTTGATGTGTTCTTAAAATTGGTTCCAAAACTTAAATTAAAAAAGCCAGCAGATAACATTTATTTAGTGATATAATTTTATTTAGCAAAGTCCGAAGACAATGTACCCAGAAAATACCTGTCACTGCAGTGAAACAATCTATGCTATGGTCCTTGAAGTTTTTTAAAAATGAACAGTATCTAACTCAGTAACCCGTGCCATTTACGCACAATTTTCATTTTTCTGGCTGAATGTGTTCTTATGTCTATGGTACTATTTAACCAAATTTCAGCCTGAGTGTTCTCAATCCACTTGTTTTCTTATGCGGGTGTTTATTGTATATATCATTAGTTCACGACTAATGCTGGCCAAACCGCGCGTTTCGTTCCGAACTTGGCACTGTAGCTTGTATCCTGAATCTGCACAGAACTCCGTGACGCATTCTTGTATCATGACCCTTGCTCAGGACGTAGTCGTAGTCAACTGAGTGCCTCGTCGTCGTCTTCTACTTCCTCATCAGGTGCGCACTGAGGAGAAAATTCATT
Organism: Hydrozoanthus sils; assembly: GCA_027575215.2. Classification (NCBI taxonomy): domain Eukaryota; kingdom Metazoa; phylum Cnidaria; class Anthozoa; order Zoantharia; family Hydrozoanthidae; genus Hydrozoanthus; species Hydrozoanthus sils. The sequence continues at coordinate 11,092 of JAOBRD020312281.1, read as the reverse complement.
TGCACTTAGTAGAAGTCGGTCAGAGGCATGTAATGATACTGATTAACTAACGATCGAATATTCTAAGTATTCTAATCCGTAAAATATTTGTATAGATTTTATTAATGCTATTATTGTTATCCAGTTGTAATGCGCTTTTGATCATTCCACGCTAAAAAGCGCAATATAAATTAATAAATTATTATTATTAATATTAAAAGGGGAAGCCGTGAAAGGAAGTACAGTAAATTGAAAGTGTTTCTTGTTTCTTGTATTCTTGAGAGAAGTCTAACTGTATTGTCTGTCAAGAGTCAAGATGTCGGAATGGCTTTTAAATTTACGAATTTTTTCAAAGTTCCCCAGTTTTCTCAAATACCCTGGGCTCTTTGGTGAACATGCCCCCGATTCCTTGGGGAACGTTTCCCGGACTCCTTTGAGAACGTGCCCCCGATTCCTTGAGAACATGTCCCCGATTCCTTGGAAACATGTCCCTGATTCCTGGGAACGTGCCTCCGATTCCTTGGGAACATGCCCGGGACTCCTTAGTGAAAATTCCCCTGATTCCTTGGGGAACATGACCCGGACTCCTTTGGGAATATGCCTCCGATTCCTTGGGAATATGCCGGGACTCCTTAGGGAAAATTCACCTGATTCCTTGGGGAACATGCCCCGGACTCCTTTGGGAATATGCCTCCGATTCCTTGGGAACATGCCGGGACTCCTCGGGGAACATACCCCCGATTCCTTGTAAACATGCCCGGGACTCCTCCGGGAATATGCCCCGGACACCTTGGGGAACGTGCCCCCGATTCCTTGGGAACATGCCCCGGACTCCTCGGGGAACATGCCCTGGATTCCTTAGGAGATATGCCCAGGACTCCTCTGGGAACAAACTCCCGGTTCCTCGGGGAACAAGTCCCCGACTCCTTGGGGAACATACCCCCAATTCCTTTGGGAACATGACCTGGACTCCTTTGGGAACGTGCCCCCGATTCCTTGGGAACATGCTCCGGGCTCCTCGGCGAACATGCCACTGGCATCCTTGGGGAAAATGCCCTGGATATCCCGGGGAACATTTTATGGGCTCCTTGGGGAACATGCCCCCAGAGTCCTCAGGGACTCCTCGGGGAATTTGTCCCAAGACGTCTCTGGAAAAAATCAAAATGCCCCTGGACTCCTCGGGAAAATTGCCCCCGGACTCCTCAGGGAACATGCTGCCGGATTCCTTGGGGAACCCCCCCCCCCCAAACCCCCTTGCTTATCATTTAACTGACAGCTTTATTGGGGAAATCTTTCCTGTTTTAACAAAATTTGGTATATTAGACTAGATGATTGTCAAGGATGGAGTAAAGGGGGAAGTAAAGGGGGGGGGGAAGGCGGACACACAGTCAGATGGAGTTAAACTCGAGTCGGTTGGGAAGTCCTACACTACTAGTTTCTCACCAAATACTCCACAAAACAGACTTGGCTGTCTTCGTTAATGATCATGTACTGTAGCGAGATGAACCCTCGATTATCCATCCTGACCGAGATCTTGCTTGACAGCTGAAGGGCTTTGGTAGACGGTTTCAGAAGAGTTATCTTGTACCTGGTTAAAACAAATAAGGAATCAAGATTTTTACAGCACGAGGATGCAGAGAAGGGTTCAAACGTTTTAGACGTGAATGCTAAACTGAACTGATTATTTTGTAATCACTTTGGTGGCAAGAACTAGAGGGGCTCCACGGAAATGCCCCTTTTCATAAACCACCAAACTTACAAACAACACAAGAAGTTGTTTAGCTAGGTACCTCAACCTTGTCAATTCCAGTTCTATTGGTACACTCTCCTAAGTGAAGCCAATACTTTTCATGGAACAAGTTTTGGAGAATTTCATTTTTTATCTTCAGTAGTTTGCCTTTTCTTATCAATTCTCATTTTCTCATTGCCAAATGTTTAATTTTGTATTAATTATGTAAGGAGAAGTTAGATGTCAATAACTGGCTGGAACTAAAAGGGTTAAGTAATGGAGGTGGCAACGCCAAGAATAAAAGCTTTGAGCAAATATGTACACATCTGCTAAGCTATTTTCTTTTTCGTATGGCTCTTTTGCTATTTATTTTATTCGTTGTGCATTGTGCAAAGGGTAAAGGATGCTGAAAGTTAAACGGCGATTGAGAAGTTTTCAATCACCATTTTCTGCATAGCATAGCCGTCATCATAACCACCTGTAGAACAACTCTTTGCATGCTGTGTTTCCATAAAGAATTCCTTGCTCTTACCCCTCCCCCCGTCCCCCACCCTCTAAAATGATGGACCAACAACTGAACTTCCAACCCGATATACAACAAATAATTGTACTAGCATCACCATCGTTCACATTCTTGTCCATCTGATCATCACTCAGTTATAATTATCATACTAGTGAAAGTGATCGGCCACGGGATCCATTGGAAAGTCCGAAAATCAGAGAAGCTATCGCAATCCTCCAACGCAGGGCTCGAAATTAACTTTTTTTTAAGTATAGGCAGTTGGCTGAAAAGTATTATAGGCAGAGGCAGTACTTTGGTAGTCTGAGCGCAAGTTTTAGGAGCCATAAATATTTCCAGCGTTTAATCCATACTATGACTGTACCTGTAGCTGTGTGAGCAAAAATAATTGCATCTGTTTCCAGATGTTTGTCCAAGAAAACAGATAAGTTCCATTTGATCATCACATTATCTATCATTTTGTTAGAAACATTATATCTTAGTTTATCAGTCGCAAAGTTTCTACACAGTCTTGTAATAACAATTAATAATAATTTTTAGCATTTATATAGCGCCTTTTCCATGTATATATGCTCAAAGGCGCTTAACAATGATTTACAGTTGACTTTGGTATTGAGGATCTTAGATAGTCCGCTATATACGGCTCACAATTATATTCATTGAGTTGCCTTCAGTTAGTAGTGGACAGAAGGCACAACACCCGGGATCACCCTACTCTTTTTCGACAATTGTTGTGGGTTCTTTTAAGTCACCCGATAGGAGATCGAGAGACTGGGCCAACGGTTTAACGGCCTTATCCGAGTAGCCAGCTGGCTACAAGTTCTAAAAATCTGGTAGCCAGCTTTAATTTTTTGTAGGATTGGCTACCTACAGGTGGCAAGTTCGAGCCCTGCAACGTAAGCCAATAATCAATAGAGACTCTGGCTACCAGTCGGCTCTAGTCTACGTGTACTTACTAGGGAAGTGTGTAAACAAAAATCAGACAGATTACATCATCGATAAAGGCTTCTGGATGAGAGTCGAAAGCTTTGATAAAACTACCAACTAAGGCTGGTGTTAAAAGAATATTCCAGTTTTTAATCACACCAGTTATCATTGACAGTAATTTAGGTCATATTCAATAGTACCTGTTTGTTTGAGTTTGTTCACACTCAAATGACTCTACCATGTCCGAGTCTTTGGGGAAGTCTGACTGCATTTGAAGAAAACAATGACAAAAGATGATCCAAAACACAATTTTACTTCTAGTGTGTTAAAGCTGCAGATATAACCTAGGAGCAACTGCAGAACACCCCGCACCGCAAACAGACCTTATTGACCATGGCTACAGCTACATGGTGAAAAATAAAGTGTCAATCTACATGTGTATTATAATAGAACATCTTTGCCTGTAGTGGCTATGCAGTTACATGGTGAAACATAAAGTAATCGGTCTACGTGTGTCTAATAATAGAACGAAGCATCTCTGTGTAGTGGCTACGTGGCTACACATGTTGAAAATATATTTAAACTACTTTAAGTAATTGATCAATTAATCTCTTATATGACGTAGATGTCATAGTCACTACGTAGCTGTAGCCACTGGCTACAATGATAGAATTATGAGTGCGGGGTATTATGCAGTCTAGCCATATTCCAATTACATCTTCTATTAATTACCACTCTTAAGTTAGTGAAATGGAGAAAATTCTTGTTTTCCATGTCTTGTAGTTACTCTAGTCATAGTTAATATACGGACTGGTTAGGAAAGCCGGCAAACCACAAAAGGGAAATACAAAAGAATGTTTCTCCTTGTTGAACTGTCGCTTGTTAAGCCTGGTTGACACTTTTGAGATAAGCAGAAGCACAAGTATGACGAAACGATTTTCACACGTGAAATAAGCACATTAAAAAGGAAAAATACGCACGTGAATGGGGACTGGTAACGACATAATTATGCTTATGCTTATTTCACGGATGTTCACACTGTTCACGATCATAAGCATAAGCATAAGAAAGGAAAATGTTTCTTTTTGTGCTTATCTCATAAGTGTGAACCAGGCTTTAGGGTCTGGGCACAAAGTTATAATAAATCGTTGCATGAATGATTGAATCTCCACAAAATCTTAAGGTTTTCTAATCAAAAAGTTGAGAGGTCTGTAAAGAGTTTTTTTTTCTATGTAAATCTTAAAAGCAAAAAGGCCTGTATTGAGCATAAATTATTGAAGCTCAGTGCTCGAACTTACAGTCGTCCACTCATCCAAATCGAGCAAAAAATGCCAAAACCGAGTACGTATAGTTTTTGCCACTGGTCCTCTGGATGAGTAAAGTTACAGTTCTCTGTACTATGTCAAAATAGAATTTAACACGAATCAACTTTTTTAACTGTAACATTGATTGAATTCAGCTGAAACAGATGTAACAGGTTACTGCCCTTAATAACCTAATGCAAGTCTAAGACAGCAATGAAGATGATAATGTATATATGTAGCAGCTATTATAAGAAACTACTAAACACAAAATATATGGTTGTGTTTAATTATTTGATCATGGTGGTGTGTGTACCTACAAGTGCAAACAACAGACTGCATTACTTCTGGGACATAATGTTAAGAGCGACCAGTACCTTAGCTCTTGGGACCAGCTGTTTATTCAAAACCTATTGGTCCAGCATAAGACAAGACTTAAAAGTTAATTTCCAGCACTGAATCAGCACTTACATGAGTACTACCAGCATGTCCGAATGTTGATAACCTAAAGTAAGGGTTATCTGGTGACATCAAGATCTGTAAGACTTCACTTGTCATGTCCAACTCATTAAATGCTTCCTTTAGGCATTCAGACTGTAAACAAAATGGTTTGCAACCGGATTTGTATTTCCACAATTTAGATATAGTAGGTTACAGCAATATCCGGGTTCACACTGACAACAAGGAATGAAATTCCGTAACTTTTTGGTTGCAAATTCCATTTTCGATAACAAAAAAAAATATCAAGAAACCAAAAAATACATTCTAACAAAAAAAGCTACTCACCACACATTCAACTTTTTAATATTTTTTTAAATTTAAAAATGAACCACGTGGCGTGCATGTGTCATTAGCATTTTTAAGAACTTTTTTTTTCAAATATTTCTTTCACCAAAAAACTGATCAAAAAAAAATTCCACGCTTTTTCCATGACCTTTGCAATTTTCCTGATATGCCATGACTTTTCCAGGCCCAGATATTGCATTTTCAAATTCCATGACTTATCATGACCGTGTGAACCCTGAACATTCAGTAAAAAAAAGTGGAGGTTGCAGGAAACAACATCTCAGAAAGATTAATCATGATTCCTACATCGTAAGAGAAAACTTAAATGAAATGAAACTCAAAGAGACAAGCAGGTGTTGTGTTAGGTTTCTTGACTATAACATATGCGATTTTAAAGAGTTGATAGAGCTACAGTATTTCAACTTCCCAAAAGCAGAAAACTCAAGTACTGATAATGTCAGCAGAAGTTTTGAAACTTTTCTTAGAAACTGAAAGCATGTTTTATTCTTTACACTTAAAGGGATGTCATTCCAAAATTTTGCAGAAGCATATTCTATACTAAGTTTTGGTTAGTTTAATTTTGAATTCACATTGCCAGCTATTTATCTTAGAATAATTATTATGGCTCAGAGGAAAAGGGTATCAGAAATATCTGGAAGTTGACAAGTTTGAAGTGGATAACTTAAAACATCTTGAATACAGAAGAAATATGGGTTTTCTCAAAGCTCTTTTTGGCAGCAAAAAAAATGGCCCCTTGAAAGGATCTTTTGGTTAATATCTGAATCTCACTCACTTGAAAACTCATTTTTTTTAGTATTAAGTAGGTGCCAGTTTTAGTTTCCTCTGGCTATCTTTCTTTTTTTCAATTAGTAATTATTAATTAGGCTAAATTTTAATGCCTTCAACTGTCATTGTTTTATTGACTATACACAAATTGAGGCAATGATGCCAAATATGTGCAAAGAACTGTTACTATCATCATTATTATTATTATTATTGTTATTATTATTATTATTATCATTATCATTAACATTATTAAGTGCTTGTTGTCATTATTGTCTAATAGTCTTCAGTTTACCTTCATTATAATCTTGTTGAGTACATTGCTGCTACAAAAGTCAAAGTCCAAAGTTTCATCTGGTTCCTCTGTTTGTATACTACAGTCTGTCAGAACACCTCCTTCCTCAAGCCTTTGAACATGCAATGCATTATGAAATCATAAAAGGGGAGGAGATGGCACTGACACTTTTAAACCACTGTTGCAGTGAGCCAGTACTCAGGCACCAAAATACACCAGCCAAGAGATATGAGGGGTTAAAGAGGGACGCTCCCAGTCCAAGCCTAAAAAAAAGCTAAGTCCTTTCTCAAGCCAAGTGGCCCGTCAGGCTGACGTTTATCTCCGGTTTCCGTAGTGTTAAGCAGATGAGAGTCTTTGACTCCCCCTGAACCGGACACTAATTTATCGCAGGTTAGCCCCCAGCAGAACTAGTACTCACTTATACAGCTGAGTTGACTGGAACAAAGTTGGGTTAAGTGTCTTGTTCAAGGGCACAACACAGTGGTCTGGCCGGGGCTCTAACTCGCGACCCTAGGATTACGAGCCGAACATGTTAACTGCTCTGCCACTGCGCTGCCAACAAAGTCCAAGCTTTCAATGGCATTAATGTTCAGATTCCACTAACCATTATTTATAGATTGGCTCTTGAATGGACTAATGGGTGATTTTTGAGACGTCCATATCAAAGCTAACTTAATCTGATATTGTTAGTGAGTGCTGTGTGAAAGGAAAATATGGGTGGAAAGTAATGGGGTAAGTTTTGTCAATGAAAGAGACTTTAAAACAGAAGTTGTACAGACTTCCTTAATTAAACTAAAAATTTAAACTTTAGTGATCTTGGAAAACAGACTTCCTTAAACTAAAAATTACTTTAGTGGAATCAACATATCCTTGCTTAAATGCCCTTAATGCCCATCTCTGTCACCTTGTTTTCTCTTACACTAGCCCAATTAAGGTGAGTCATTCCCTTTTGTTGCATTTTCATTTAAATCTTTTCCCTTAGTTTATGTTTAAAGTCTTCACTACTCTTTGAGAGTTGGAAAATCCAAGAATTCTAATGGCCTACTGTTTGACGTCATGATCTGAGGAGACGCAAAGGTCTAGCCAGTCTACAAATGCTAGAAAAAAGGCCACACAAGTACTTTCTCCTTAGTTATTTTAGTGCCGCCTGGTTAGCCCAGTTGGTAAGGCACCAGTCTGTTGTGCGGGAGGCCTGGGTTCGATTCCCGGTGTCGGACCTCCACTCAGGGTCTTAAAATATCTGAGGAGAAGGTGCTGCCTTTGCTCTAACACCTGCAAACAGTTAGACCTTCACATCTTCTCGTATAAGAACATTAAACCTTAGGTCCCGGGTGGCAGGCCTCAAAGGGAACCTTGAGTCCTATTGCTTTTTCTCCCATGACTCCTTGAGTCAAAATGTTATAAAATAAAACAACAATAAAATAAGAACTTATTATAAGTACCCCCCCCCCCAGGGTATGTGTAGAACATTGATACTTACATTAGAATGAGTGGGGAACCGTAGCCAGCATAGCACATCTTCAGCACACTATACATACCACCATCCTTTGATGATCCAAAGATATTCAAACACTCCTAAATAATTAAGTTAAATATACCATTAACAAGGCCTGGAAATCAAGAAAACATAAATTATTTACTTTGAAAAACAACTTGATAGGGGTTTTTTGCACACACTAAACTACACAGTATTACTCACAGAACAAAGCTATTAATTACGTTATTTATGTATTTAGACTTTCTTCAGTCAACATAACTTTAGTTTGTTTGAAATTCACAGATGTTTTATGAGAAGGGTTCCCTCAGGGGGTTTAAACAAAGGGTTCCTACATTCTAATGTGCATTTAATGAGGACGATGGGGGTTTCAGGCATTCAAATATTAATGAGTACTGAGGTTCTTATGATTAAAATTTACAGAACCAAAAACTGGTTTCTGACAATTTCTGAACACTCCAGGCCAGTTAATTAGCCATGTATTCAAATGAAAACCCCTTTTTCAATATTTTTAATGCATTTGGTTCATTAACAACTACACGCAGTAATGTGATAGATCACTGCAAATTATATAACTGATGAATACATTGAATCAGTGTTTTCTAAACATGTGTTTTCAAAACTGGAACAACACTGATTATATATATTAACAGAGAATTCGTAGATTTAAACACTGTGAAAAATAAGTAAAAAATTATAAAAGTTAGAACAAGGATATATATGAGAAACAAACACACACAATGCAATCTACCTTTTGACACACTCATCTGAAAAAAAATTGGTGTTATACCTGATCTGGGACTCGAACTCATGTCTCCTGTAATTCTAGTCAGGTGTAATAACCACTACCCCATTGGTTATTCACCATGTTGGAAACATAGCAAATTAGCTATGCGTTTTGGGTGGTAAAAGGGAAACCCAAGAACACAATATTTTCTTCATTTGAGTATGTATCTAGCCTCAGTAAACTTATTTTCAGGGTTTTTGAGCACAAAGTCAATATATTTTGAGGCTTAGAACTTGGTTAGAGCAAAATTAAATTTTTTGTGTTTATTTCTCCTTGGAAAATAAGGGTCTCTATTTGAAGCAAAAAAGTGCTGGACTTTATGTGGTTCCTACTCACCATTAGAACATTCAAGTTAATCCTAAAAGTTGCAGTTTCTTCTTTGAAAATGTATTCCTGGAAAATCCCTGCTTGGATAAATGCATTCCCTTGCATGCACTTGGCATTTTCTACAGTAAACTTCAGCCCATTTGAGCTAACAAAACAGGTTGCAGTCTGAACAAAGAAAACAGAAGTACTTTAATTCTATTTTTAGCTCATTCAATTGTTCTACTAGTCTAGACAGAAAACTCAAGCAAGGTTCAAATTTTAAACCCAAAAAAATTCCTGCCTCTAAACCCAACCACGTAAGAAAATCCCTACTTTCTTAGCATGCCTGAAAAAATCCCTAATTTGGAGTTATATGAGTAATCACACTTGACATATCATGAGTCACTTCCATCAGACTGACTATTCTTTTTATCAGAACATTAAATATGAATTTGTGTAACAACTTTTGATTGAGGTCTATTTTAAGTCAAAATCCAGATTATGTGACATGAAAAAATCTGCCCAAAACAATCCGACGAAATTCGCAGACCAAAAAAAACTTCACGGCAAATTTCAGACACAAAAAATCCCACTCCCACCCTCCCCCATCATTTTGAGTTTGGACCAATGCCTACCTCTTTAAAATGCACAGCTTTCAAAACATTTGACAGATTTTTTGCGTTATCCAGTTTGGCAATGAGTATATAGCGGCTGTCATCTCCACTTTGCTGAGTTAATCTTGACATAACTAAAGTGATCAAACTAGCTGAGGTTATTTTGTTGCAAAATATTTGTACGCGCTGTGTCAGTGTGAAAAGCAGAAAAGTACTTCTTTTCCTGCGATCCCTTTCCTGTTTGTTAGATTTTTTCAACAAAACCAAAGCCAGAACTTGTGTACGTGTGAAGCTGACTTGATAAAGAGAGTCAAGTTAGGAAGTTTCGTTACAAAATCTGCACTGATCGAAACCAAAGAAGCGTAACGACGTCAGCCATTTTGCTTTACCCGCGGCAAGGACAATTTAAAATTTCGATACCAGTTCTACTCGTCCCTTTGAATCACAGGCAGCCCAGGCTCACGATAATCAAAAAATCTAAAGCATTTACAGTCTCAAGTTGCAGGTATTTTAATGCACGACTGCCGTCAGATTATCAGAAGCTGGAAAAATTTGGCTAATTTTTGTAATCGTGTTGCTGCCGGCTGTTTCTGAATGGGGAAGTGTTGAGTTCAGTATCCCTAGCTCCTTCCTGTCAGGCCGTTCCAAACAGGCAACATATTTCCAGGTTGTTGGCTTGGGGCCGATGTGAATAGCGCTATCTGACATTACACTCTTCTTTAATAAGAACGTCGGTTTTTGGCCGTGGCTGAAAGTTCTGAATGTTCTTAAATACTTGGAAGATGCTCTTAAGGCCACTTGAAAAAATATCCTGGTTTATCATCAAAATCGGTTTTTAAAAAAATCAGTGAGAGAAGGCACTTTGTTAGGTTTTAGTACTTTTTTGTCGGTTGGAAGTAAATACTACTACTATTAATCTATTACTCGTGTATATTTTTTACTCGTTGACAAGCATAACGTTTGCTCTTTATCTCTTTACACCGGTGTACTGGCGTGTATAAAAGGGACTCAAATGTCCCAAAATGCCGCCAGCCGAATCGCTTGTAATCGCTCTGTTTATTGCTTAGCAATAAGGAAAACATTTCTCAAATTTTTCCTTATATGTTTCCTTTATTAAAAAATAAAAAAGTCAATGCGCTGTCAAAAATCAGTGCACGCGCCGTGATGATAAACCAAGATATTTTTTAAGTGGCCTATTAACTGAATGATCTTAATATAATCAGTTGTTTCTCATTTGTACCGAACAAACCACTGAATTTAATAACAAAAAATTTCAATTGTACTCTTTTTACAAGGGCCTTTTTCAATTTATAAACTGGAACGACAAGCAAACTCGGTGAATCGCCGCCGGGCTGTAGTTTAGGCTGAGGCATGGCCGAGAACTTTATTTTGTTAGGGAAGGTACGTCTTTTCTTGGGGGGTGGGGGGAGGGCTGGGGAATTTTGGTATTTTTTTTCCAAAAAAAGTGTTGGCCCTCCCCTGCGATTTAATGAAAAAGCTCCTGACCCCCCCCCCATATTAAGGTGACTAACAAAAGTGTGACCCTCCCCTCATTACTAAAAGTGATATT